>JAVYIG010004580.1:0-157801 GCA_035222895.1 Strongylocentrotus droebachiensis | reverse complement strand
GCATTTCATACCTATGCGTCCAATTAGTGAAACACAGTCAACAATGAATGGAAGAAATTACCAATTTGCAACACAAATCATTTAGATATACACACTATGAACATGACAGACAAAGAAAGCGGACAAAATATACAGTTCCTCAGGTATACAAATGAATATCCCTTCACTGCTATTATGTAAAAAGGTGAATATGCATGTGACACCTGTTCTACACATTTTTACACAATAGCAGTGAAGGGATGTTCCTTTGTCTACCTGAGGAACTGTATATTTTTGTCTGCTTTCTTTGTCAGTCATGTTCATAGTGACAGTTCTCACATGCGATACAAAATTTGCCACAAACTAACATTGCTTTAGAAGAGATACAAAAAATCTGCAAAATCCTGTAAAGGGTAAACATTTGAGCACTTATTGAGAAAAAGGGTCTAATAATAATGTTGAAAGAATCTTTGTATATTTCACTTCATCCTTAACATTTTAAGAAGCACTTGAAGACGTATTTATTGAACTGATTTTCCCACCTTCATACGATGTAAAGCTCTATAAACCAATTGTGTGAGGGCGCTATTTAAATGAACATATTATTATTATTATTAATATTATCACATTTGCAAGGAAAAGGGCAAAAAAATGAATACAGAATTAAAATGAATACAATTAAAGCTGAATCAACAAAACTGAAATGCACATGGCAGAATTATGTTAGCAGACAACAATTATTATGTACAGTCAATCACTTGTATAAATATATATGTACATGAACCTTAACTGTGCTATATCAAAATTTGTAAAAAAGCAGCTATAAAATTTTGTTTGATTTTCTTTCACAGTATAAAAAGAAGTACAATATTTTGTATATATCTCTCTCGCTGTCTCTCTCTCATCTCTCTCATCTCTCTTCTATCTCTCTCTCTTTTTTCCCTCCCTCCCTCTCTCTCTCTCTCATCTCTCTCTCTCACTTTGTTTGGCATGGAACAATTAAAGTCTTCCTACTGAAACAATAAACTTCCTACACTCTTACAAGATGTAATTTGTACAAATTCACCTCCACTACAAACACACATCACTAACATTTCCAAATCACCAGAAGAGAAAAGTTTCTAGATGATGATTTCAATATTCCTCATCCATTACAAAAACATACAATTTAGCAAACTCTGTGCAAGCATATAACAATAAAGAGTACAAACTATTACAATCGTACAAAGAACACATTTTAAATAGTAGTACTGAAAGAGGGCGAGAGACCTCGGATATTCACCAACCATCAAATGTACAACAAGGACTTTAATTCTGGGCATCAAAGGGTTGTTCACGTATGACGCAGCAAAACCACAGCATATTTTTGTTTTATATGATGCCGTAAAATGTAAAACCCTTCACATTTCTTTATCTTAGAACAGACAGAGCTCGGTGAATAAGTTCTTTGTTGCCATTCATTTAGACGTAAACCCTTGCGTATTTTGTGCGACGGTTTACCACACCGTGTCCGAACACGTGTTAAGGGGTCTCTCTTGTTTTCCCAATGACATTTCATCACCAAACCTTACAGTTATAGAGATCATACAAAGAATAAAAATGGCTTCAAAGGACTAAAAAGGGAATAAGAAACCCCTGCTGTTAACTTGCCATTAAAAAGTATGACTTTTTGAATTACTATATATCTCTGTATTTTGTCACTAGACCTAAAAGCAAAACTCAGCAAAACTAAATACTAAGCATTGGTTTTCTGTTGTTTTTACTGACAAACAAATCCACAATAAGGCTTTCTTGTTTACTTACGACATAGCCCCTTTTTAGGAATGGGAAAATAACATCCGATCAAATTATGGAATTCCGATTATGTGGTGAAGAATGTGCATTTCTTGGTCTGTTCACATATTGTTAGGTCTTCATCTGGACTGTCAGCGAACTTCAAAACGATGCTTTTCATCGTCTAAGCTATCCCAATCTTTCAGGCTATCCGGTCTGAAAAAGAAAATACACGAAGCACACAAATAGGGAGATTAATTTGTTGTGCAAACATTATTTAAAAAAAACATCTTAAGATTTCTTCCTTCTGGCATTTCCAAAAACACTTTAAAAAAATTATAAGATAAATACAAGTCTACATTTCTGTCTGTTATCCTCTTTAAAAACGAAGCTCAACATATATATATTATACATATATATATATATATATATTGACATATTTTGTCGCATAACAATTTTCTAAGTCAAATCAAATAATTACTTGACAAATCTCTAAGGTGGAACAATTTTTAAACAATTCCTTTTTGTACCAAGGATCATTACTTCTTGTGTTACGTGTATTTTCTAAAAATCCAAGCAGAACTCGATTCAAAACTTTCAAGATATAATAATTAAATCAGGTGAACTCCCAACAAATTATATTTCAACTGTTTTAATCAGTATTTGTTTATTATTGTGATAGAGGATTTTCCAAATTGAATTATTGGTTCTATATATATAAATGTATATATATATCTTGTGGCATAGGAAGATTATTTGTGACAGTGTGGCATATAAAGAGATAATAAATGAAAAAGTTTGTACCCAAAGTCCTGCTCCCCGAGCTCTATTTCTTGTCTCGTAGAGGGCGGTGTTTTTCCGCAGCACGTCACGCAGATGAACATAAGCAAGCCACAGTCGTTGATACAAAAGCAGCAGACGTCGGTGATGATGACGAAGGCAACGATGAGGACGATGATAAGGACGATGATGATGACGGTAGTGTTCTCGTTGAAGAGACCCCAGAAACCATACTTCTTCGGCCGTGCTACGATGAGAGATGGGAGAAGGAAAGACAAAAATAGGAGTTATAAAAATATTAATAATATGTCTTGTTTACCCGGGAGTAGTCTTAGTATTAATATTGTTCTCCTCAAGGGCCCTGTAACCATATCATAACTCCGGTTTTAGCCGAGCTACCATTAAGCGGCGCTCATGCATTCAAGGAATTTTTTCCTACAAGGTACGCACCCATTAACCTCACCTGGTTGGAGTATGGCAAATATAGATTAATGTCTTCTTGTTATATGACGCTTTCAAACAGCCTGTTCGGACTAGAGAAAATATATACACAACTGGTATATAGGAAATGTTGTATATAAAAGAATCGTTGCATAACAAAAAGGGCGTACACATTGGATCACAATATCATATGAAGAAACTCCTTTTAAAGGGGTCAGGTGACAAGACCACTGGCCAATCATCGGTCTGGCTCATGTTCAAACATACCCAATTAAACGTTTTTTTGTATAATTTGATGATTCAATGAGAATGGGACCCCTACTCTCAATCAAGTTTGTGCTCGAAAGCGATGCTTAAACATGCATTTCACTATACGACGTCTCATTTTCAGACTAGGTAAAATAAATTCTTCTTGAATAGCTATACGATTTTTGCATAGCAATACAATGGATTTTTGTGGTCTGAATGGAGGTGCATGTATGCCTTGAAGTCACAATGAAAGAAAAGCGACCATTCTCAAAGATGTTGAGAATAAATCTAATGATTATAATTGTATAAATATCTAAATTACCAGGCTCAAATAGCACAAGATATTTTTTCAAATTGTTCAGTGAAAAGCTTCTGGGAGATAGCTAAGCCCTAAACAAGCCTACTATATCTACATCACCATGCAAGCCGATACTTACAAGCAGCATCTAAACCAATTTGTTTGTGCAGCTTATGTATTTTTGAAAGGTCAAAGTCACTAACAGAAAATCTAAACAGATCTTTAAAAATAGCAAGGTATTCATTATGTTCCTTTTGTGGAAATATATAGAGCCTGTATTTGAAAAATATCAACAAGAAAAACAGAGTTATTTAGATTAATGTAACAAAACACAAAATACTAAAAAATCCTTGATTCATGATTTATGAGTAAATAGCTACAGTGCTCATAATCAGGGCCCTGTTTCACAAAACATGTTATCAATAATAAATGCTCAATTTCTATGACAAATGTGCTCTCAGCCAATCAGATGCCATGATTTCAGTAGCTTATAACAGTTACTGTAACTTGCTATTGATAACAAGTTTTATGATACAGGGCGCTGTAGGTACTAGACGGTTGAAACATACTTGGAGGGGTTGTCATGAAAGTGAAAGTCCCGGCCGTCTCGATCAAGATTTGGGCGGGGTCACTGTAGCCCAGGTTGGTCTCCGCCCTCAGCTCTATCAAATAGAACTTGCCCTGGTTGAGAGGATTGATTTCTAATGCCGTTGAATTGCCGATCACTAGGACGCTAACAGGCCTCGGTGTCAGTTCGTAATCATCTCTGCTCTCAACCTGTAATAAAAAACGGAAAAAAAAGGACAGACATAAAGTAAGAAAATAAAGAATAGAATGTGCTTATAGAACAAGTCCACTCCACTAAAAAGTTTAGCTGATTAGGTAGACAAAAATCTAAAAAGTCCAAATATAACTTGGTTTTGGAAAATGGTGCTCAGACTTATTTTTAATAAATTGTTTTAATGAGCAAAACACAAGTTAATGATCAAGCCGGTTCTCCCCCACAATGCATTGCGTGACATTTTTAAGTGTGCAAAGTTTGAGGAAAATTTGATAATCCATTTTCAGAAAATTTGCTAGAGTTCTATTAAATCCTCCTTTTTGTCACCTTAGTCAGATTTGTTAAGGCAGTACAGTGCCTCCTATAACAGGTGTTGTAAAATCCCAGAGAATGAACTTCACATTTATGAACAACATGTCTTACATAGAGCACTGCACTCCCTACCAACCATCCCGTAAGGCTAGCACATCATCATAAATTTCCCTCAACTGTAGGTGATTAAAATGATTGAACGGCGTACTATACATTGGTGAATTGCTATATGGTCTACAACCAGTTTGTGTAAAACCAATTGAAAAACAACTCTTGTGACTGACCTGTGAATATTCAACATGGTAATTGATGACCTTCGACCCTCCGTCATCGTAAGGATGTATCCAACGAAGCGTGTAGCGGTCTCTCCTGTCTGATACACGTTTGGAGATGATGTTGGGAGGATCCGGCAAAGCTGTAGGGGTCAAGAGGTCAAAACTGTGAATTGCCGTTTGGTCCACAACCAGTTTGTCTGATGCCCATTTAGTCTATTCCCATCTGCTATACCCAGCCCATCTATTATCCACATCTTTTTTTTTAACAATACCTGTACTTGGCACTATGACACTCATCCAAACTCTCTTCTTGTTTCTATTTTTCCTGTGCGCCTCGGAATAGAATTGTCTAGATAGACGCCGCAATATGAATGCCTATCATTATTATTATTATTATTATGGTTTGATAATCATTTTGTCTACTTATCGTTTGGTCTAATGACCATTTATACGCTAATAATCAGTATAAATATGCAACCCCTACATGTATAGTGATTACAACTTTAAAAAATTCATAACTTTCTCTTTTTTTGTCCGATTTCATTCAAACTTTCACCAGAGTAGTTTACTAACAAAGTTTGGCTTTTCCCTTTAACAAGGATGACAAAGCTCGGAAAGTGTTTTTCATCTTGACCAGGACTCAACCCTCTCCTTAACAACAATTGACTCCTCCCGTGACTATATGGTCAACCATTTATACACCTGAGTAGAGAGGAGCAACATGGCTAAATACAACCTTCACTTACAGAATGGTTCGGTGCTTGTTGTGACTATCTGTGTGTAATCTCCAGTTCCCAGCTCATTTCTAGCGGCTACACGAATCTCATAGATGCTCTCTGCGCGCAGCCCTCTTAAATGCAACTCCGTATCTAAAACATAAGAAAGAAGAATTGTGACATTAAAGTACAAATCCCGGTCATAATAACTGACAAGAAAATTTAAAAAATCTGTAGTTATTATTAAAGGTAAAGACAAGTTTTGGAAACGCCCCCCTCCCAAAAAATGAAATGGAAGCTCTTATTACTAATCATGTGAAAGAACATGGTTTGACTAATACGTGATCATACAAATTTTGCCGAGAAACCGCCTACTAATTGATATATTTGGTAAATTATTATATCTATTTGAACCTGATAGATATAACGCACGTGTCGCGCACGTGTGGGGGGTAGTCCCATACATCTTTCTGTGTACAGTGCTTGTAACTTTATCAAGACTGGGCCAATTTTTTGTTATCATTTTGATGATTCAAGAACCTTGCAGTACACACCAATGCTTATATCCTAGATGATCAACCTTTTCTGATCAATTCCACAACGTTTCTTTCACAATGCAATTGCATGACCATAACTGGGGGGTGTTTCACAAAGATCCTAAGTAGAACTTAACTCTAAGTTGGACTTAAAAAATATGGAAAGCCATTAGCATCCTTGAAAACATTTTGTAAAAGTTACTTTAAAAGACATAAAATGTTGATTCAAATCATTCATATTTTCTATTATCATGGGAGATTCTATGTTCTTGATGTGGAATTTATAAAAAAGTCTAAAATACTTGAATTTCTGCTTTTGAATATATTTCATTTTAAGGCTCCAATGGCTGTCCATAATTTTTAAGTTCAACTTAGTGTTAAGTTCTACTTAGGATCTTTGTGAAACACTCCCCTGGTCTTTATCTTTAAACAACAGTGATTATATGAACCTCTCAACATGTTGCCAATTTCAGGACTTTAAAGCTTATTTTTCCTTGTCACAATTCCTGACATCAAACACAATACGTTTGTCCAACAAACATAATAAGGGCCCTGTCTTACAAAGAGTTACGATTGATCCACATTAATCGCAAGTCCTCCAATCAATCACAAGTTTGCAGTCTCCTATCTCTTATGTACATAGTTGCGATCAATATCAATTGCAAACAAAATTGTGATTGATATCAACTCTTTGTAAGACGGGGCCATGGAGTGTAGATATATTTGCCCTTTCTTTTCATGCATCTAGTATATTTTTTAAGGCTCTGAATTTACTGAGCCAAAGTTACGGAGCCCAACCACACAGTCGTGGAAAGCTTGTCATGAAATAATAATCAAATTTGAGTTGCACTTACAGCCTTGGTCCACCGGACGCTCGAGACAGATGTTACGATCCACAACCGGACAGCAGATAAACAACTGAGAATCTTCGCAGTAGTTGATGCACTCCTGCTCCACACCAGTTAATATAGGTAGAATCAATCTGCGGCAAGTCGTGTCGTCCGATACAGCTGTAGACAATGATAATAATAATATAATGCATGTATCTATCTAGTAAGGTAAACTGTTCCAAGGGACATTATGAAAGCAAGAGAAAGTTATATACAGAGAAAGATCATGAGAGGACCAAAATCAGATTTTAAAAATCGTCATTAATTGATGCACTATTTCTCACAACTATTTCAATCTTGGTAAAATCGTTCTTCGGCAATTTGTTTCTTCGGATTCAGCTGTAGATGAGAGCATGAGAAAGATATACACTGAGAAACATCATTAAGAGGGGCAAAGAGCAATCGAACTGAGAAAATCATCACAATACTTCATGCGCTAGCTCTATCGCAAAACCGTTTGATGTCAGTAGAATCATACTGCTGTAGATGAAAGCATGAGATAGATAAATATAGAGAGAGATCATTAAAGAGAAGGTTGAGTTCTGGGGAAAGGTGAAAAACATTTTGAGAGTATTATCATTGTTATTATGCAAATTATGACCTTCTGCACAAGGAAACTGCCTACCCTTCCACTTCAACTCTCCAAGTGCATATACTCACTATTATCAAACTGGAGAACAGTTGGCTGTATATCGGTGAAAACTTGATACTCGATCGTATACCCTACGATTAGAAGCGAGCCATCACTATTTGGCGGACTGAACTGGATACTGATCGTTGACGATGTCTCGTCCGTGACGCTCAGACCTAAAGGCTCAGATGGTCGTTCTGTATGGAGGCAATGAACATCCAAACAAAAAAGGAAAGCGATTAATGTATATGTTCATTAGTTCAGTGTACAAATCAACAACTGTGACAAATCAAAATACGAAAGAAAATAATTTGTCAATAAATAATAATGGCAAAGACAATTTAAGTAAGGAAACAAGGGGAGAAAGAAACCATTATATTATTGTGGAGGCAGCCAAGAAGAGGGCAGTCACATAGTCTTAAATGCATTGGCACCAAACATATAAAATTAGAACAATTTTCTTTTTGATTTTTCCATAATAATACTTACTGATAAATTTCATTATTAATTATACAACTAATAAATGAATAATTAGGTAATGACATAAAAAGAGCAAAAAGAATACTTGAGCTGGCGAGGACAGGCCTATTATAAATGTACCTGCTTTAGTGAGCTCCTGGCGGTAATTCACGAATCCCTTGGTATTTGACCCATTGCAGAAGTAGGCTCCAAAGTCCTCGTTCTCTGGCATGACCTGCACCGGTCAGAAAATAAATAATTAGCAAATTATAGTGGCCTGTTCACACAACAGAAATTAATACTAAACATGAAATTTAAAGCGAGTCTAGCTGCACTACTTGTAGCAATACTTACGCCCTCTATACAGCCAGTAATGCCTAAGCGGTACCTGTTGATCCCCCATGGTCCTCTTTTTGTTATGTTAATTGCGAGCTGATTTGATGAGATAACCACCTGCCAGTGACCATGCAGGGCGGTCTAATTCTTCCTCGCCACACTCGTATAGGCAGGCTTTAAAAGACACATAGAATGGGGCTCTCATGGGGAATTTGACACCATTCGAGTGTTAACCCAGTAACAGGTGTTGTCAATCACCATAATGACCAACAGGCTTTAATTAATGCTCTGCCTTTCCCCATATGGTAAAGTCTTTATCTGACATTTGCATCACCCGAAGGTCTCTCCAAGAGAACAGAGGTTATTTCTTGATTGGCATACCATTGGATGCTGTGTGCAAGTCCAGTGTCAGCAAATTATGAACTGCTGCACATGGAAACTGATAGCCCACTCCCATTAAAAAAAAGCTCTTATACCTTAACAAGTTTCTGCTCTGATAAGATGGGTTGATGCAATGAAAATGCTACAGTACATGCATCATACAGGATGTGTTCTTGTATTTTCTGCCACAATTCAACTGTTTGAAAAAAGCCTCTTGAACTCCCAAAGGAGAAAAAAAATTACATTTCATTGAAAGGGTCCGGTAACTTTGTCTCAAATTCTGAAACAAAATCCTGGATTTAGCTCATGCTGCAATGAACCTTTAAGTCAGTCAGGAACCCCATGACTTTTACAAGCCGATCGTCTGTCTGATTATTAAGATATTAATGATTGGAAATCGAAACCAAAGTTTGCGTTTTCCTAACGGCTTTTATAACTCTATTGGGGAAAACGAGTATGGTGGTAAAACCGGTCACTCAAAGATTTTTCCTTTTTTGATGCACTTCTTGATTATTTTGCAGCGCAATTTTTTTAGGGCTTCAATATTACACCATATCACAGACACTGATAACACATAGGGCCGTGCATCTCATATTTAACATTGTTAAACGATGCCTTTAAGAATAGAACATGAAATGCTCGTTCAGATATGAAGGGGTAAATATTCATGGTTTTCTATATAACTGTATAAAAAATGAATGTCAACTGCGTGCAATTAAGGTCCTAATGTATATTCACTGAGCTTTGTGTTATAGAATACAGAAATGTGAAGCGTATTACAATTTACGCATCATAAGAATTAAAAATTTATCACAGTTTACCATTTCAAAATCTAAAAGTGGGTTTACTTTTTGTAAAAGGTTGAGGGTGTGTTTTGTTAAATTCCCAAAGGAGAAGCAATGATTACCTGAATTGTGGAGGAGCCTGGCGGTAAATTCGGGACAAAATCAACATCTAAGGCGGTGAGCTCTACGTTGTTACGTGTCCATTTGACGGTCGGGATGGGGTAGCCAAAGAAAATGCAGGTCAGGTCGGTCAATCTCCCTTCCCACGATACAGTGCTAGATGGGGTCCTAGACTGGTCAATAATTGGCTTATCTGGAAATAGGTAGATAAACAAGAATGATTTAAATTCATGAAATTATTGTTTAACGCAATTTGAAATGTATTAATGGTCGACTATGGGCTTTTTGAAATAGGTAGATGCACAAGCAAGATTTAAATTTGTAAAAAGGATTGTATAAAGAAATATGAAATTTATTAACGGTCGGTAATGGGCTTGTCTGGAAATAGGTAGATAGGCCTAAATAAGCAAGATTGGAATTTGCAAAAGGATTGTATATATTGAATTAATTATTTATTTATTTATGCATGCATGCATGCATGCATGCATGTTCGCAATTTCACAATTCATTGGAGTTAACCTCACATGAAAAATAAAATGGTATAACAAATCATTTTAAATTTTACAATCCATGAATTGACTTCACAATTAAATTGACTTCATTCTTTTCTGCAACATACAAGTCAAATTCATTTAAGCAATACAAGATACACAAAATATAACAAATTTGTTAACATGCACACAATATGACGTCAGACTGGCCAAGTTGCCAAGGTTGCTGTTTCCAAACAAGTTCTAAATGATGGCGTGGTGCTCCCGCTAGCGCCAAACCCTGAACTTATTTACAACCAGTAACATGGACAGCGAGCGAATATGAAGTGAGCACTTCAGTACTCTAGTACTAGTTTGGCCAGGAGGGATTAGACCACCCAGCAAGGTCAATGACAGGTGGCTATCTCATCAATTCAGCTGTCAATTAACATAAGAAAAGAGGATCATGGGGGACCAACGAGCACCGCTTTGGCATTGTTTTCTATATGGAGGGAGCAAGTAGCTACAAGTAGTACAGTGTAACGTTCTACCCAAAAGCATTGGAAAGACAGACATTGACAGGACTGGTAAATATGATGACGATGAGATGAACATCTGGGTATACTCACATTCCACAAGAAGCATGTGATCCACCCAGACATCCCCGGCGAGGCTCTCTGCATAACAGGTCCAGATTCCTTCATGCTCCCTCTGAATGGTGGAAATGGTCAGTGTAAGGGCCATCGTTTGGCTGTTCTCCGTCACGACGACGCGGGAATCATCCGGCTGTATCAGAGTTCAAAACAAATAAAGGACAATTAGTAGTGGCCTCTCATGGGGAATTTGACACCATTAGGGGCTTACCCCAATAACAGGTGGTGTCATGCAGTCACCGAGATGGGCCTTCAATTTTGGTCTTATGTACATCCTCTATTATGTTCTCACTAATGGCCTCTTTTTAAGGAAAAGTCATTTTCTTACATTGCCCTCACCCGATAATCCTCTGAGAGAATGGGAGTTATATTTCGATGGGACATCCAGTTTGCTGGGTGCAAGCCTTCTATATACACAAATGGTACTTCCACCATGTCCGGTGTCAGCAAAATTATGGCCTTCTGCACAGGAAAACTGCCTACCATATCGCTTTAAACAGTATATAAACTGTGTGCAATATTTATAAATAATTTATTGTGTCAAGCAATAGGAAATGCTAACGCTAAAGTACAGAATCTTTTCTAGTGCTTATAGGAACACTATACGTTAGCCTTATTGTTATAATCAGATTACAGTGGTTTCCTAAAGAACCCCGGAGAGTAACAGATAGTAAGCAAATAACTACTGTTGGTGAAGGTGATGGGACAAACTATCACTTCCGAGGCGATCTGGATGTAGCTATCTTTCCGAAGCGAAGTTGAGGAAAGATAGCGTATACATTCTGATCGATGAGGAAGTGATAGTTTGCCATCGCTTGAAACCAAAATGTGATTATTTGCTTTATATTCCACATCTAAAACAATTTAACTACAAAAAGAAAAGGACGTGTAAAAGACACCAGGCCCAAATTCACACCAAAAAAAGTTAAAAGTTTAACCCAACCCCTTGAGGGTACGGTGCGCGCATGTGTTTGCTTTAATTGCGCTCATTGGTAATGCGCGCTTAATTGCGCCTGTTTTAGTGCGCGTTTGGATAATCTTCAGTGAAAGTGCAGATAGTACCTCTATCTTCAGTGAAAGTGCATTGCACTGTGTAGATAGTAGTACTATCTACACAGTGTAACAAAATTTTTGCTTCTCCCATCAATAATGGGCGAACTATCTTTCATCACGTGATTTACTTTTGTTCAATCGTAGAACAAGATTCTTAGTATGTGGAATATAATTAACTTTATCATAACGCCTGGCTGGAATCCTCCCCAGGGAGTGGAGATTGTGCACACAGTGTGTGCAGGCAAGTATTGAGTCCAATGACTGGGGTAATAGTAGTCTGTAAAGCGCTTAGAGACATCGTAGATGTATTAATCACAATATAATTAATCGCCCCTGTTAATCGCTATATAATAGCGGATTATTATTATCGTTATAATCAGATCACAATGTATTTCCTAAAGAATTACATATCAGGAAAGCCCTGGAGAGAAGCAGATATTGACCAAAAGTTAAACGTATTTTGAAATCTTGTAGGAACATGCCACATGAATCCCTCCTTACCTGAGGTCCTATCTCAAGTTCGTCCATCGAGGTCCGGCCGTCACGCCTGAACGAGAGGCGAGCCTGCGAACGGAAGTCCGTGTTGGCGCACTCGAACGATCTCATATTACCACCTTCAGCAGTCTCGTCCACTGTATAGACCTGCCGCTGCGTTAGGCTGGGTGGCACGAGCACCGTGAGCTGTATGGTGTGCGTGATCGCCGTACTGGAAGAAGAGAAAGAGCGAGCAGATAAACAATTACCGTATCATCATCGAATTAGCCCGTTAATAGGCAGTGAAGAAATACTTTTAATCATCTAATCAGAAAAGAAGCTTTAAGAATTTTGGATGTCGTAAACATCATTTCTGTGAAAGGACAAGATTGTTTCTGTTTTTAAATTGTTTGCTTAATTGTTTTGCATGTTTCATATTATTGTACTCTGTTTCTTGTATTATTGTAATGCTGGTCGGAAGCACATTTCCACGGTGTGGACGAAATAAATAAATATCAAATATCAAATAAATCTTTTAAGAGCCAGAAGGGCATTCATTATTAAGTCCTTTGCTAGCACATATCCTCTAAGAGAGATGGATTTAAAGTTTTAGTTGGATAAAAACTTTTTCCACATGCAGTCAAGGCTTGTTCAGATATGGCGCTGAAAAACAAAGGCCCAATTTTCCTTCTATAATGACGTTAAGGGTACTATGCTTCACATTTCTGTATCTTATAAAAACAAAGAGTTACGTCAATACCTGGGGGTACCTTTATTACGCACAGTTGTCATTCATGTACAAATTAAAACAAAGGCATGGTATTTTGCTGTGGTTTACTGCATCATATCTGAACGAGACTTTACAACAGTCACTCTTTACCTAAGACACTGTGACCTAGCTAAAAACAGAATTTAATTGTTCTAGCCACTAGCAGCATTGTTTTAAACTCTGTTTTCTAGCCGTTTTCCTGTGATTTTGCTCATCCTTTGGGGCAAGGGAAATTGCTAGAAAACAGGGTGAGAACAGATGGAAAAATGCTAGAAAGGGGTTAGATTTTGACCACTGAGGCATTCCATACGTTTCAATGATAACAATAGAATTGCTGTTTTGTTGCTAACAAAATTCCTCTCTGTTTTCGCCATTGTGTAGCCGTTAAAAACAGTAGATTTGTGCATCTGTTCTTTTAAACCATTAGTAGTGTACTGACTGGGCGAAAAACAAAGTCCCACACTTATTCAGCTCTGTGTCACTGTCAGATACACGCGATTTAACACGTCACATCTAAACGAGGTTTCGCTCACCTGACTCTGGCTCCGGAAGGGTCGTTAGAAGCCCTGCACTCGATGATGATGATGTTCCCGCTGACTGGGAGCTGAATATTCATGATCCTCAGCTGCCTGTTTCCAGTGGACGACAGTTCATACACGTTGGGGAAGTCAGTGATTTCCTGCCGGTCGCCACCGGTTATGTCCGTCCAAGTGACCTTGGGGTCAGGTCGCCCCGAGGCCGCACACACCAAGGTCACGTCAGAGTTGATAACAACGTTCCGAGGCCTAGGGGGTACACCGTTCCACGCGGGTGGGACTACAGGGTAAAAGGAAAGTAGAAATGATGGAGTTGGGTATGATTTTCAGTACATTTGTGGCGATCATTAGTATTACAGTGAAACCTGGTTTAGCCACCACCTGTATACGAAGCCAACCTGTTTATAAAAACCGTCTCTTTTGTTTCCCTTAATAATTTCCCACTGAAACCCACACTAAAGCAACTATTCAGACCGTATTTTGTCTCTCTTGAACAGTCTTTATATACAGGTTTCACCAGGGAATAATACACGGGGCTCAGGCCAAATTTGCCCCCAAAATGTCAAAAAGAGCCCCCGAAAGTCATAAAAGGGCCCACAGAAATTTGCATAGAGATCAATGCAAAACAAATTCAAGAGTGTTATTTTCATGCAAGCAAGCTTGAAAAGTAGCCCCCAAAATTTGTTCAAAATTTTTCCCCCTGGGTTTCACATACAATAGTCATTAGACAACTTCAACAACTCATTCAGATTCCATAATTCTAGAATCTTCCCCTAGGAATCTTGTAAATTTCAATATCTTAATAAAACATGATTAAGTTTTACTGTTTAAGTGCTTGCACCATTATATATTTTGTTAATGCTAATTATATAACAAACAGTAAAATCATGTACTTTCTAACGTTTTGTAATAATATAATATTCACAGATGATTATACTGTTTTTTCATGAGTTCCCCAGATCATTTCAAAAGATCTATGAAGGCACCATCATAATAGATCTGTTGCTAATTTTACTGGCTCGAAACTATGATACTAACTATGATAATAATTTCTATCGGACTCTCCAGTTCTCGACCCATTGTATTTGTAAGGGACCTGGAAGTCCCCTTGCCACACATACTCATGGCCAGTGCTGCCCTCTACGGCAGAATACGGCAGTGGGAATTGTGAGAATTGTTTGCAAGTTGGTTTTTTATGAGGCAGGGCATCAGAGATATTGGAACAAGAGCCACTTATTCCAAGAATTAAAACAGAATATGGAAAACGTGCCTTTACAGTTGATGCCTACCCCACCCAGTGCAAAATGCTCAGTCCAAGAATGTATTTTGTTCTCTCTATTTTAAGCAGTGATGTTAAAG
This sequence comes from Strongylocentrotus droebachiensis, assembly GCA_035222895.1. NCBI lineage: Eukaryota > Metazoa > Echinodermata > Echinoidea > Camarodonta > Strongylocentrotidae > Strongylocentrotus > Strongylocentrotus droebachiensis. The sequence goes on along the minus strand of JAVYIG010004580.1, from coordinate 142,745 downwards.
ATTGAATTGAATTTCTTTCATGAATATTTACATAAATATCTTGATATGATAATATGTTATGATCTGAACAGATCATCAATAATAATCAGTGTACGGTATATGCTAATTTGTAATTTGTATTGATTTTTAATTGCTCAATGAAATCATTCTTACTAGGCCTACAGCTTTATTCATTATTCACTCTTATTCTTTACTTATTTTCTGTTTAATGTGCATTGATGTTTTTGATGATGTTCCTTTTGTTTATATTGTTCAAGTAGTTTGTTATCTTCATATTGTTATCTTGCATTTGTTTACAGGGTCCCCTGGAAAACAGTACTTTGATTACTGACGGGGCTACCCTGTTTAAATAAAACAGAATAAATAAATAAATAAACTTACCTTGTACTGTAACATCAATGTATTTATTAATGCTCAAGGGGGTGTCTTGGTAATACGCCACACAGGAATATTCTCCTTCGTCTGAAACTTCAACGTTTTTTACGGTAAGCTGACCGAACGTAGCATCGATATATTTGTCTGCAAGAGAGCGAAGCAAATTTGTGGATAAATTGCATGTTTTTGTTTGAGAATGTGAAGTCAAAAGGGACGTACAAATCACAGACACAAATCTACAGAATTTACATTTTTTGATAATTCATTATTGAAGGAAAAAATATTATATAAAGATCATAATGGTGAGAGCAAACAGTGGCGTGAATGGCCTGCCATATTTAAGTCCGACTTAAAGTCGATCTTAGTCTTTGTGAAACACTCCCATGGACACTTTCCAAAAAGGGGGCTGTTCTTTGTATCTGTTTTTGAGGAGGGTTTATCGAGTCATATTTGAACACGCATATAGAGTCTCTGTATCTAACACCACTGACAAATAAAGGCCCTCTAAAAATATAAGGTTCAAAGGTCACCTGTTTCTCCGACAGAAGTTGCATCTTTTTGCCAAAACATGTCTAGCCCGCCATCCAGAGGTCTTGCCGAGCAATAGATTGTTGCGGTCGTGTTGTAGATGAGCGACTGGGACTCTTCGTTGCCATCATATAAAGGAAATGTGATGATTTCTGAAGAAGAAAAAATGAAATAAAATTGATAACAATAATAGTCTGGATTTATATAGCGCTTGATACAAAATACCATCTCTTAGCACTTTACAGATATCATTACCCGGTTCATTGGATTCATTCACGCACTCAATATGCACCATCTCCACTCCCTGGGGAGTATTCCTACTATATGGTCACCATGAGGGCATCGGCCTACCAGGTCCCCATTTCTCTCCTGGGTATGGAGTGGCAAATATAGATGAATGCCTTGCAAAAGGACATTAGTGTCATGTTGGGGATTGAATAAGACATTTGCGTTTCATTTCCAAGTCTAGTGCTTAGACCACTCGACAATGACTGAATTAGCAGTGAATTTAGGCACAACTATTCAAGGTCTACACTTTCTTATTGTCATGCAAAGAAGTTATTTATTTAACATTCATTCAAGTAGAAAATAATAAATCTATATTTCATAATGTTACTATACTAAATGTGATTAAAAGATTGATTTATAATCACTAAGAAATGGATGTTTAAAACCTCCATAATTCAGGTAATTGTTACATGTATATGTTTTACATGAAGTTGTTTGACGATATCGTTCTGACGGACTGTATGATTTTCATGACTTTGTCAAATTTATGTACCTCTATCAATACATTTATTATTTTCAAAGTATGAATACCTCTATATTGGTAATATTGCATTATTATTACTGTAAATAAAATCTGATAAAGTTGTACTCTTGTATGTATATGAATTTCAAGTACAAGATTCTTCAAGATACTGTATCAATAATAGACTGGTTTACTATCATATTCAAATTTATTGATGTTTCTTTTTTCTAGTTACCTATAGTAATGAGCTATTCCATTGACCTGTTATTAATAAATGAAGTACAATACTTGAAATCCATTCTGCATTCATCACTGATTGCTATGCTGGGCAAGCCTTTGGCAAGCTTTCAAGTTGTCAAGAACAACCTTTGTTTAAAACTTATGCATACAATTTGAATTTGAAAGTATCCTGGACTATTCCTTATTGCCAATAATATTGGTGCCACTTTCATTAATTCATCTCTAATTCAATTTCCAAATTTGTCCATAACATTAATTGACGGGCAAAATAAAACACTTGTATATAGTAAATGGGCCAATAATATAGATAACAATTCAGTAACAAAACTAAAATAAATTCACATTAAAGAAACTCACTGTAGAGGTATACATTTCTTGTCTGCGTTTGATGCCCATTGGCCTTGCATGCGTACAGACCACTGTCAGCTATCTGAACGTCTCGGAAATGAAGACGAGTGAACCGACAGAGCGTTCCAGGGGTGGCGCAGCTTGTCGAGCTTGTCGTCTCAGTGATATAGACCCTGTTGCTGCCACCTGCAAATTCAAGGAAGGAATGATCGTTTTTTAACAATTACATATTAATAGCAATAATGGGGTGTCTTTTATAGCGTAAATGTCTGTCACGTCGTGAATCTCTAGGCTCTCCAACATTGTTACCCCAGTTGTAGCACACTGTAGCACACTGGTATATCAAGTACCGGTATCCATAAATTTACACCTGGGTGGATAGTGGCAAAAGTGGATAAATGCTTTGCCAAAAGGTATTGGTGATGGGCTGTGATGTGAACCCTCGACCCTTGGATTCAGAGTCAAGGGAATGAACCACTATACCATGACACCTCTGTATTATAGATGCCCCAGCGGTTACCCCAGTGGCAATTACTTTGGCCTTTATTTCATTACAAATAGAACATCTTTTGCACAAAAGACATTTGTTTTTACGGTTCCAAAACTGTGGAGTTCGCTTTCAAATGATATTATACAGTGTAATTCGATACAAATTTTCAAAAGGAGACTTAAAAGCTTTCTTCTGAATAGTTACTAGGCTATTGCATTCCCCAATCAATTATAATTTGTAGTATGACTTTATGCAACTTTGATGTTTGTGTAACTTTGATTGTTTCTTTTTATAAACATGTATGTATTTATCAATGTTTTGCATTTAAAAACGATTTTTGTATTACTGAATCAGTTATTGTTATTGTTTTGGTTTTTTTCTCATAAAATAATAATTCATGATAATTACTTTTACAAAGGGGCCTACACCCTACAACCTCTGCTTTTTAGTCGACCTATTTAACATACCATTATTGTAAATATGAACAATTGAAAGAGGAAAAATAAATGAATTGAATTGAATTGAATTGAATATATGATCAGGGCCGGTGCTGTTATATGGTTTGGGGTTAATGTGTCATAACAGCAATATTATAAACAACAATCATTTTAATATCATGACTATGAGCAATACATTTGTTACTTCATTAATTAACTTGACTTTTGGTACTGATCTGGCTATTATATTATTATGTTGGTTTTAAATAAAGTTTCAGCATTCATTTCTGAGCACTATAAAACATGCAACTGTAAATTTATCAAGAGAAGAATGTATTCATAATAGATTATTATCAGTTCAATGTTAGTAAACTCCTGTCAAATGTTATGTTTACAAACAATATAAACCCAGCCTAAGAAGATTTTAATCAGTTTGGCCTAATCAAATGCTTGACTTGGTATGGAAGAATAGTATAAGAATTGGCACACTTCTACAGGGTGTAGATATATTTGATGAATACATGTATGTAAACAAGTTAAAATGTGTAGATCTACTACTCTTTTATTAATTTGGTTAAAGTCCCTATTAACTTTAATAAAAGTGCAACAATTAAACCATTAATACCACCTTACCTCCACTAATGGTGTAAATAGGGTCTCCCTCGGAATCGTCCCAAGCTGGCTGGGGTCCGTTTAGATCTGGGTTCTCACATTTGTAGAAAAACCCGCTCTCCCCTTCAAACTTGGTATATGGGGTGGTCGGCGTCACAATCAGGGCATCTGTTTTGTAATGGAAGAAGAGGTAATAATTAAAAGGGTTTCGACGATTCAATCGCAAAGAAAAAGGGGGAGTCATGTTACAAAATACGAACTCTATTAAAGCAAAAGTGGTTCCACTTCACAACATTAACAGAGCAGCACACATGCGCGCACACGCATGCGCTGTAGACTAGTAAAGAAAAGGGAAAATCCCCTCATTATTGTGTGCTGGTCTAGTGGTCTTTTTTCGCCTACAAACCGGCTCAGGCGGACCCCGGTTCGAGACAGAGTCACGTCTTCCGATCCCCAGACGTAAATAATCATATCTGATTGATTACACATCTGTAAAAAGTTACACATACACACATCTGTAAAAAGTAACACATACACACATCTGTAAAAAGTTACACATACACACATCTCTTACAAATTTCACAGTGGTCACGACCCGCTCGTCGTAAATTCACTGGTACAAATGCATGCGATGCCGCATGCTACATGTAGCTACACTGTAGTTTAGTTGAACCAGGGACATCATAAACCTGACACTTTGACACACACAATATTGGGAAATTGCGATACATACATGTATGGCTTGAGTACCGATCGGTAGAGAAACAATCGGATATTTCTTTCTCCTTTTTTTAGTGATTTTAAAAAGCATAAAATGTATCAAAAACTATATAACACCATAATGAAATATAATGATCATATACAAGAGAATTACAAAAACAAAAGAACAAACAAAAAACAGACCCCTTACAAAGAAGCACCGGAACAAATCTTAATGAATGCTCCAATATTAGAGAAAATAAACAATCGGATAGTACAGTACATGAGAGTGAGTATAAACGAGCGCATGAAAATATTCCGTAAAGATCAAGGAAAAATATCCAAAGAAAGTCACATGAAGAAAAAGTCCGACTCTGTTTATCTTTAGTAATCTTGTTCGAGTTGACTTCCATAAGTCAATATGCACTGCGATGTTACATTTGTCGTCCTACCATTTTGAGTAAACATATTGTTCAGAAGTGTAATACGCATGTATTCTTGTCAATTTTGCAAAGTCAACAAAAAGTACTCGAAGTGAAGTTTGGTTTCAAAGAGCTGCACACGTCCCAAGCGATGAGCGGACTGCCATGTTTATTCAGAAGAAATAACAGATCCTGGTCGAGAATTTACGAATTTATCTTTTGATGTTGTACTGTATATGCGGTGATAGTGATGGTGGTAGAGGTGGTGATGGTAATGGTGATGGTGGAAGTGGTGGTGGTGGAGGTGGTGGTGAATGGTGGTAGCGGCGGTGATGGTGGTGATGGTGGTAGCGGCGGTGATGGTGGTGGTGATGATGGTGATTGTGGTGGTGGTGATTGTGGTGGTGGCGCCTGATGGTGACGGTAGTGGTGATGATGATGGTAGTGATGGTGGTGGTGGTGATGGTGGCAGTGGTGGTGGTGGTGGTGATGGTAGCGGCGGTGATGGTGGTGGTGATGGTGGTGGTGATGGTGATGGTGGTGGTTCGTTTCTTTGTTTCTTTGTTTATTTTATGTTAGCACGGTGGCATACTTCAGCCAATTGCAATTCTTTAGCATGACCGTGCATTATAAAAAGCAATCACAATTTTACAAAGAAACATACATTATCAAATAATAGATTAACATAATTTACATACATGTACAAAGTTAAATAAAACATACATAATATATATACAAATAGGTTAGAGAGCGAGAAATCCAAACAAGCCCTAATTAAGAAAAAGAATACGAATAGAAAAAAATAGAAGAAAAACAAATGCAGTTGTTTTTGTTTGCTATTAAAAGTCAAACATGGTATATATTACAAATATTATAAACTGTTTTTGAAAGTAGTAAGTTGGTTTATATTTAGTTTCTACCGGTGGTGGTGGTGTTGATGCAGTGGTAGGGGTGATGGAGACGATGATGGTGGTGGTGATAATGGCGGTGTTGGTTGTGATGGTGGTGGTGATAGCGGAGTACATTGTAGATCACGGAATTATATGGGCGTCACAGCAATGTTCGTATATTTCGATTTGTGATGGATAATGCAAGCGAATTTGCCTAAAGTTGATTAAAGATTTCCTTGACGTATTTTAGATCGTGATAGAGATAACGCTAATTGATATTCATTCGGGAGAGTTTGTCTACAAATTAGACATCACAAATTTATCTTCTTTAGAGCAATTAGAGTCTTCAATTTGCAAAAATTGCAAGAGATGTCTCATCTTTGTGTACGAGTTATAACAATTGTTACTGTCCAGTATCCACCCCGAGCAACGCCCCAGCTCATGATTCTAAACTGTCATGAATGTTCTACTCACTTGTTTAAATTAGTTTAGATAGAAATGCGAGTCAGTTACTCGGACCGTCAAGACCCAGTATTTAGTCTTTTATTATTATTTTTCTCTGCGGGAAACTGAAAATAACAAAACTAGAAACAACAAACAGCAACACCATTTGTTTATTTTTGTTTGTGATTCCTTTGATTTTTACTCTTTTTGAATTTCTCTCTTTCACAAACCGAACTAATATCTCGTGTGGTTCATTCGTCGCTTGTTTCTTTGACAAACACTGACGATAAAAGTTGTAAAAAGAAGGAACAAATAAGAACAAATTTAGTTTTTGTATTTTGTTTTCTTCGTTCCTTTGATTTTGATCTCTTATTTCTTTTTCTCTCTTTTTTACCTCTTGTGGCTCGATCGTCACTTCTTTCTATGACAGATACCCTATAACAGTTGTAAAAAGAGGCAACAACTAGCAACAATGTTTGATATATCTGTGTCGGATTATTTTTTCTCTTTATTACAGACCGAATTTTGCTAAACCTACGAGGCACTTTCATAACTTTTGTTGTCTGATTTTCACTTACCATGCTTACAAGTCACATCTCTACTTATATCATTCAATACTCGATTCTCATAGTTTCAATTAATCTTATTATTGTACAATAACCTCATGCGACCAATTGACGTCCATGTTTTCATTTCATTTTCGTCTATTCTCCAAACCTTCAAATTCATTTAATTTTCAATCATTCTCTCCCAACTTCAAAGGCGAGCTCCTCTGATCAGGGTGAAAGAAACTGTCTTGAGGCAATTGGAAAAGGTTATATACAGTGAGTGTGACGTTTCGGAATCATCACAATGATTAAGAAGTTGGCCAAGTCTAGCTGAAAGTCACATGCATTGTACACAGAAATGAGTATACGGGACTTCACACCAGTGTGGTCCACAAACGTTAACTGTTACTCTTCATATTTCAAATATAAGAACATTGAAGAGCCATTCTTCACGGGATGTTTATTTTTTATGTGGCCTTTTTCCAAAATAATATAAAAAGGAATAAAAAATGCTTACAAATTATTTGTTACCTTCTTAAAAACAACATGGATGAGAGCCATATCCCTGGTTAGACTGAACTGTTTTATTGTTCTGTGAAAACAGATGTCCTATTCTTTATTGGTGTTCATGATAAATGTATTCTATTTCATACCAAATTTGAGAGGCATCATTATACAATGTACATGTAATTCCAAGTCCAACATGTACAAGTAGCAAGTACACTGTAGTTTAACTTCAATCCATAGTAGTACAGACTTTTCTACATGTAAAGGTCTATAATGGTGGACTTCTGCTTTTTTCCCTAATTTGGCACCAGTTTGGATTTTCCACTCGATCATATTTTAATAAAAAATAATGAACCAATATAAATAAAAGTTACTAAAACAACAAAAAATGTCCACATACACATAATAAATAGTGATTACAAAATTTCACTCCGCGTCTGCCATTTAGTGATGCCCCATTTTAATACATAATGTATAAGCTAAACCAAGAGACTTACGATATAAAGTTTCAGGAACTATAAATGAATCACTTAAGAACATGGTATAGAAAGATATAGCTACAGTACATGTACATATTTTCCATTCCATACGGTCAGAAGCATGATAACAAATACATGTACATGTACAGGTAGTACAATTGGATAACGAAACCATCATTGTATCTCCAGCTTACACATGTACTTACAAAAAATACAAAACTTGGTAAGGGTATGCTTTGTAGTGTACATGTATACTATGAATTTAATTTAGTCGTTAACTGTATAATTTAAAAGAAATATCCTTTACATCATCTTTAAAAGGGCATTATTATAAATTTTAAGAGGCTTCAAAAATACTTAACATGCGGGTGTTCATTATTTTCACTACTTTTCTCGGTACAATTTTCTCCGCCAGTCATCATAATCAATATTCGTTTTACCCCCACCATTTTGTGTACATGTACATGTAGATGTATATATGCCAGTTAAAATGGATTCCTATTTCCTAGTTTCTCTATTTGCCGAAAAAGTAGGGAAGGGGTTTCTGCTATATCATCAGCATCAGTATACGGTAGTGTGTGGTGATCTTGTTGAAACTTCCGGTCGTTTCATTGAGTGGTGCTTTGTTCAAAAATGAACCTGAACTATTTTTGCTCTTTTTACATAAACATGCTATTGTGCCAATTTCAACAAAAATTATATCAATTTTATTTACAAGCACACATATACACTCATACACACCCGACAGGATAGAGCAAACATATAAGAGGAAGTAAAACAAAAATACATGATAAAGAGCTACTAAGAGATAGATTGAGATTATTTAAAGATTTGAATAAATGTAACTTGGACAATGATTTGAATCTGGACAGTGAGTGTTGTGCTATTTCTTATGTCACTAAAAAATATACGGGTTTTTTATTCAACTGTCTCACTCTCAGATTCTCATTTATTCTTACATTTTACAACATACATATCGAAAACGACTGAAACGAAATTGAGGCGGCCTGCCGCAGTCCGAAAGAAGGAAGGAGTAGGGGTCGAGAATTGGAGTCTAATTATATATTTACAGTATTGGCATGATAATAATGGCAAGTCAACCAGCTATCACTAGTATCAAATGCATGCACGGGATACAACTGCAAGATATTTATTTTGGCATTTTAATCGCCCCAGTTTTATATCTTTTCATCTTTAACAATATTGTAACAAAATACACCATATACACCATACATCCATTTTGGTATCATAATAAATATTCCATCATTGCATATTGTAATTTGTTCATGGTTTCGAGTCTGCATGCGCCTAAAACACAAACCATTATCATTATAAGGCCACACAAATTAATAAATTCAATGGGTTGATGGGGTTACATAATACAACAAAATTATACCTGAAACAAGGCTGAATTAAGTCCTGAATATGCATGTATTTATAATGTAAAAACCCACAGTGAAAATCACATAGTAAACGCCTGCTCTTGTACGTGCTTCATAATTGTTATTTATGAATATGAGATTCAATCGCAATCGCCATTTTGAATGAATTATGTAGGCTACCAGTGCAGTACCACACACAAACATTATTTTCGTTCCGACAGACTGAAAAAGTGAACAGTATAAAATAAATTTAAATTTAATTTACTTACGACTTAAATGGATTGGATTACCTGAGTATACATTGTTCGTTTACAGCAATGGAACAAAAATACGAATAATTTCACGAAACATAATCGGTGGTATATACAAATTACAATCATGCCTATCATCTCTCGCATTTACAAAACCTCTTACACTGTATACTACTACATGTATTAGTCTGCGTAACATAATTATACCAAACTGTAACACTCACAGTCATGTTTTCTCCCTGTCTGAGTTAAAATCGGGATGAGTTGATAACTTACCTCCTAGTTTGGCCAGCAATGCCGCAATCATAAATATCTTGATACTCATCTTCTTGCCTAGTTACATCTGATTCCTGGAAAGAATGTGTCAAAACGGTCCAATATTATCCCGGAAATGTCGAATCTTCTCGCAGCTCCCCTCGCTGTTTACCCTTTCACTCTGACGCCTTTGCTACTGCGGGCATCAACCGTCACCCGTTCCGTGCAATGCAGGGCCAGGATGAAATCCCGTATTGCAGTAAACGGCTCGCCAAAACCTTTTGTGATACCGTTCGTTCGTTGTTTCTTTTGTTCGTGATCATTGGAATGTAACGATGGAGAAACGACCCGAAAGCTTTGCCAATGAATCATGCCATTACTATTTTTATACCTGGCAATACATGACTGTTCTGATTTCCGAAACAGAAAATACAGGCATTGTTTTGTTTGAATGGGCTCATTCATCAACGATTGTGCACGACATCAAACGTAAACACAAAGATGAAGATTGGAGAACCGCAGAGTCGGACGAAAGGTCCTGGAGCTTTCTCGCTAGACGTTATCATAAGACTTGACCTGGTTGGAAGTTGGGGGGGGGGGGGGGGGGGGGGCTTGTTGTGCTCTCGAATTTCGATCTATGCCCAGGACTGTCTCTGCTAGCCCACTGTTTTCCCCCCATTTTTACTCACGGCATCCTTTTTAGGACTTGAAGGTTTCGCGTCACCCTTATACTAAATGTTGTTTAGATTTATTTTGTTATCACTCTTAAATTGTGTACACAAGGTAGTATAGGGGTGCTTTCGCCCGCCCGGTTTATATTTGTTTGCTCTATCATGAGGGGGACGATGATCGAATGCAACTATAAATAAAGTTAGCCTACTCTGTACACAATTGTGACGTCATACTGGCCAATTAAATTGTCAAGGTTGCTGGTTCCAAAAACGTTTTCCCTGCTCGATCAAGCCCGCGTTGCTTCAATGATTTCGCGGTGAACCTCAGGCGCAGTAGGCCTATCTGTTGGTTAGAAATAGTAAACTGGACGACGAACGAATATGACGTTAACACTCATGTGCTCAACTAGTTGAAACTATACTAGTGAAGCCGAAAATGGTGTGAAAGGTTGAAATCTTTTCACTTCGTCCGACTTATTGGAGTGGAGGCTGAGCTACCAGGAGATATAAACAAAAGCTTTTTTAAATTGCTCTGAAAGAAAGCAGAACAATTTGAGAAGCAGATTAATTGCTGAAAGTTTGAACGAAATTGGACAAAACGATAAAAAGTTATGTATATTTTAGAGTTTTTAAACGCTACTAAGTAAGGGAATGTTTAAATTGGCCGAACCCCTAATGTAACTGTGACGTAATGGCGGACAACTATCCCATTTGTTCTAACACCAAAAAATACTAAACTGTCATTTTTTCCAATTGTATTATTCAGGTGAAAGTCTTTTCTTTTATATGACCTACATTTTTGTTCATATTATGATCCATTACAAAATATTGAGTAGTGCCAAAAGGGAGAATTGTATAAGGCGCTTACAAGAAAAAAAGAAATGAGCAGGACAATTATACCCTGACCAAATTGCCAATTTCACATTCGCACAGCTGTAATGGTTTAATATTTCAATATTCATAACTTTCTTTCTATTGGCCCGAATTGTCTCAAACTTTCGCCATTATGTTTCTCGTATTTTTCTGCTATACGTGCAATGAACTATATGTACAAACGGTTGGATTGCCCTCATTGCACTAATATTCAAAAAATTATCCTTTGCTCATTGAACCTGAAGCTGCTATGTTTAGTGTCGTGGAGGGCCTTGGGCATCAATAAGAGATAGCGAGAAATTAATGGATAATTAGGTTCTCATGCAATTCTAGCAAGATGCTAAAAGTAATACGCTTTAAAAGTTGCATTTCATGTACTATAGGCGAACCGTACATATTAGGGCGCATAAATACATTGTATTATTTACTCGTGTAGAAAGACATGTGTTTACGAGTATGGTGAGTGAAAGGGGGGGGGGGGGGGTGAGCGACTTGAAACAGGGGCGATAATCGGTAAAGATATGTATTGGGCAAAAGTCATGCATATTTTTTAAAAAGCTATATATCACAAATTTGACCGACTTTTGATTAGTGAATTGTCAATATATCACGTAAGCATCTTAATACAACTAATGCTATTAGTCATTGCACAACATTTCCGTCTTTTCAGATGCATCGACACAATTAAAGTTGCGAGATTCCTGTCTGTACGATTTCACAATTAGGGGAAATATGAAGAAGGGAATATATAAGAACAACAACAGAATCGATGTGCATGTATAAAAAGTGATCGTAGCTGGCGCTATCACACTCACGCCGATGAAACAACGTTAGGTGATTTTGAAACTGATTTGTTATGTGGTTATTATCGTTTTCGGTAGGAGATATGGAAACTGAGAGGAAGAAGGGGCAAAATGAAAAGAAGAGAGGGATCGAGTAGAAAAAGAGAAAGATAAGAAGAAGGACAAGAACAAGAACAAGAAGAAAAATAGGAGAGCAACAATTAACAACCACAACAATAGATTTTTTTTATTTTAAAGACTCAGGTGAAGAATATCAAGAAGAGAAAGATTTAAGGGAAAAAAGAGAAAAGGGGAGGAGGGTGCGAAAAGGAATGATCGGATACAAGAGAAAGAAGAAGAAGACGAAATAGAGGTCATACCACTATCTGTCACATTCTGTTTATCTCCTTTATTTGGGCATCTTTTTACCCCATCATTATTTTCGTCTCTCTCTCTCCCTCTCCTCCCTCTATTTATATCCACTCTTTCGCCCATCATCCGTTACTCTCCTCTCTTTTTACCTCGCCCCCCTCTTTCTACCTATTTTACTCCCTCACTATCTCTCTCTCTCTTCTTCATCCTCCGTTTCTACTTCTTTCTCTCCCCCTTTATTTCCATCTTTTTTACTTTCTCTCTCTCTCTCTCTCTCTCTTTCTCTATCTCACACTCTCTCTCTGGTCTTTCAAATTCTGAGTTAAAACAGACTGGAATGAACCATAAACCAACAGGTTTCGAAACAAGAAGAAGGACACCCGCGATTATGTAGAATGTCCTACTTCATGGATGATTCAAATTATTTAACATCACAAATATGTTGTATGTACAATATTATTCAATTTCCTGCTGAATCAATGCATTCATAAAATTTGGCATTCATGTTGGATACAGCAAGAAATAAAACAATTTGGCAAGTTTATTTTCTTCAATACCCAGCACATTTTTCTTACAAAAATTGTTTCAGACAACATAAGTAGCTTAAGCAAACCGCACAAATGAATGGACGACGCTTTTCCGTCTCTGTGAGGCTCCTCTGCAAAATCACACAGGGTCACGTCTAACATATAACGCAATAAAATAATCCCAATTTCTGGCCCAACAACTCTTAAAACTCTGCATTGGATGCCTTGGTGACCTTTCTATTTAAAGGTCAAGACCAGTATTGGAAAGGCCCCGATTTCAAAAAATGAAATGGAAGCCTTTATTACCAATCATGTGAAAGAATATGTTTTAACTAATACATGATGATACAAAATTTGGCGGGAAACCGCCTACTAATTGATATATTTGGTAACTTAGTTTATCTATTGTTATGTGAGAGATAAACGCATGTGTCGCGCATGTGTGCGTAGTCCCATATATACATATTTTTGTGTACAGTGCTTGTAACTTTACCAAGACTGGGCCAAATTTCTTATCATTTTGATGATTCCAGAACCTTGCAGTAAACACCAATACTTATATGCTAGATGATCAACCTTTTCTGATCGATTCCACAACGTTTCTTTCACAATGCAATCGCATGACCATGACTGGTCTTTATCTTTAAGTCAGTGAAAGTGAGAAATTCGAAGAATGGAGTACCGGTATGTGTGAATGACTGATAGCAGCTTTCATCATTTGACAATGGCATTTTTAAACAAATTGTTAAAATTGTACATGTCACGTTTGTACACCAATAATTTGTTCATAGGATTGTGCAGAGTGACCTTGAATAGTGAGGAGCACCACAGAGATGGAGTAGTGTGACCACTCAAAAGTGTTCTTTGCTCAAGCTCAAAAGGGATACTACATAGACAGGAACACATTATTTCAGTTCAGATCATTTTGGTTTTGGCAGTACTCCTGAGGCAAATAGCTATTCTGGCACAGATGAAATCGTTCGTTCAAAGAGTTGAGATAGAATAGTTGAGATGGCTACGTTCGTGGGATCACTGAGTCTTCGGTCTGTACCATATGGTCTTGGTAAATTATGAGAGGGCTCCATGGTGACTGGGGTTGATAAGACACCAACAATGCTGTTTACAGATGCATCTGCAAAGTCATCTTTTGAGTTTCCGTTGAGCATGCTGACAGAGATAGGGTTCTTATCTGGACTAGTGGAAATGGTAGAAAAGTCACCTGGAGTATCGGAAACAGGGGAGATCCCTTGGACAGTGGATGATATCTGCGGTTGGGACGTATGAAGCGCGCCTTCGGGAAGATTGAGATGGACGTAGTTGGTGCGATAGAGGTTGATCTTGTGCACCTTGTTTGTGTGGTACTTGAGAGCCACCTCGGAGCTGAAGCAGCGGTTGCACTTGAAGCACTTCAAAGCCTGGCGATGCTGAACCAAGTGCAGCCTTAAGAGATCCTTGCGCTTGAACTGCTTCCCACAATCTGGACAGACACTGTCTTCATTCGGAGTGTGAATCCTCTGGTGCTTGGCGAGTGATTTACAGGAAAAGAAACACTTTCCGCACTGTGGGCATCGAAAGGGTTTTTCTTTGGAGTGTTTGGTTTGAAGGTGGGTTTTGTACGACTGACGGATACGGAAACTCTTACCGCACTCTAAGCAGACATATGGTTTTTCTCCTGTGTGAAGCCGTTCGTGATCCTGCAAACTCGTAGAGGAGGAGATCCTCTTGCCGCAGAACTGGCAGGTGTAGTCTTTTCGTCCTGCGTGGACCTGCTGAATGTGTTGCTTGAGACTGGCGGGTCGGAGGAAGACTTTGCTGCAGAGCTGACACTTCTGCTTGGGTTGATTGTGGCAAATCATGTGGGCTTTGAGCTGACTAAACTTGTGCCTGACAGCCCCGCAGAGCTCACACACAAATTTCCCTCGGTCCTCGACCCTCTCCGGGTGATAGGTTTCTATGTGGCGCTTCAGGGTTACCTCAGAGCAATGAAGGTTCCCACAGAATCTGCAATTGAGCTTGGACTGTCCTTTGTTCTTTGATGATCTTTCATGTTGACTTGCAGCATTATCCCCTGAGGCTGGGTCACAGTCTGTTTTATCAGTATGGCGTTGCCTGATATGCCTCAACAGATTTCCCCGAAACATGAAAGGTGCATCACAATGCTTGCATCTGAAGTCTTTAGTGTGGCCACGCATGTGCATGAGAAGCATGTACGAGGAGAAGAAAGTCTGACCGCAAGTCTTGCAGGACAGAGGTCCTGTCTTGTGATGCGGGATGTGCTTCCCAAGCGCCTGTGTGCTTGAGAACACTCCACTGCAGACCTGACACACGATGACCTTGTGCTGGCTCATGTGATTCCGAAGATGCTTCTCCACCGCAAAACAGCTGTTGCACACTATGCACTGAAAGAACTGGACCAGGAGCCGCTTCCCTTGCTTGAATTCATAACCATCGGAGTCTGTAGTCTCCCTGACCTTCTCCACCGACCTCTCAATGTCTTCAATCAGAGCGGCGCTTGGTCGAGACTCGTAGATCATGCACTTAAAACATTTCCCTTCGACCAGTCCGCAGTGGACAGACATGTGCGCCCTCTGACCCTCTACGCTCTTGCTGATCTCATTGCAGTACTCGCAACTGTACTCTCCACCTCTACCTGAGCCTTTCCCATTCTGAAGACGCTTTGCTGCTTTCGTCGGACTGCTATCCTGGTTGGTCTTCCTCATCTCTCCAACGTCCTCATCATCATCCTCATCATCGTCCTCCTCAAGAGCAGACGAGATGTCTGATAAAGAAGGTTCTTTGCTTTCTACCTGACAACGCTCCTTGGAAGAAAGGTGGGCCTTCCTCATGTGATCAATGCAATCTGAGAGAGAAGGAAACTTCTCCCGGCAGGAAAGGCAGTCATATGTTTTCGACATCTTAGCCTTGCTCTTTCTTGAAAGAGATTTCCTCTTTAAACAAGTCAACAAAGATTTCTTTTCTGCTGTCTTGCCATCTGTGAAAAGGGGGAGAATGGGGAGAAAAAGATCACACGAGTGTGATTAAAATAATTGAAGACAAATGGAGAAGAGAATAACCGATATGAGAGGTACAGTAAGACCATGATTTATTAACGTGCAAAGACATTTAAAAAGAGAAAAAGGTAGTTTTAGAATTGTTTGTGTTTTAGAATGGCCAAAAGATATCAATATGAAATTCTGCTTGTGAATATATATATTTGAAAAGATTTGTCAGCTTAATCTTTCTTGCTGTAAGTATCAAGTATGCTGAGAAAAAAACAATTTAAGTATCGATGGCACTTAAATTCTTTTCTTCACTAAATTTTAAGCTCTGGGGAGTGTTTCACAAAGACTAAGATCGACTTTATGTTGGACTTAACTATGGCAGGATTTTCATGCCATTGGTTGCCCTCATTATTGGTCTCTCAACTATGATCTTTAGATAACATCAAAAAATGTAAAATTCTGTAGATTTATGACCATGATTTGTACGTCTCTCGAGAAACGAATGCCAGGAATGGTTAGAGGAACTAGTGGTATGAACGGCCTGTCATAGTTAAGTCCAACTAAAAGTTGGCCTAGTCTTTGTGAAACACTCCCCTGGTCGAACAATTGCATGGTGAAAGAAACGGCAAAGTGACTGGAAAAGGTTGATCATGTGGCCCATAAGTATTGGTGTATAATGTCACTGTGAGTGCGGTTTTGGAATCATCAGAATGATAAGAAACTGGCCAAGTCTTGCCAAAATCACATGCACTGAACACAGTAATATGTATATATATATGCGACTACAACAAAATGTGGCTTGAAAGTGAGGTCCACAAACTTAACTGTTGCTTGTCATATTTCAAATATGAGTGCGTTTGAAGAGCCATCCGTTTTCAGGGGACTTTTTTAATTTAATATAATAATCATCCTTACTAACATGAAAAGAATGAAAAAGCTCACTAATTATTTTTCACCTATCCCAGCAGTCAACCTACTCTTTAAAGCCCCACTGTACTACTTATAGCTACTTGCGCCCTCTATATAGCAAACAATGCATGTCCCCCATGATCCTCTTTTTCTTATGATAATTGAGAGCCCAGTTGATGAAGTAGCCACCTGTCAGTGACCTTGTGGGTGGTCTAATCCCCCCTGGCCAAACTAGTAGAGAAGGCCTTTAAGTAAAACTGTCGGGGCCTTTTGTCTATCCCATTAAAATAATAAGTCAGGGGAAACTGATTCTCTCTCCTACCTGGACTTTCACTGATGATTTTTTGAACAAGGATGTTGAGTTTCTCTGTCTCCTCATGTGCTTTCTGAAGATCAGCTAGTTTATCTTTTAAGGTCCTCCTTTTCCTTTTTGTACCTGCAAAACATTTGAAATGATAGGAAAAAAAGATAAATACATTATACATGTACATGTACATATCAGGTGAAAAAATACTTGGGGGCTACTTTTCAAGCGCGCTTGCATGAAAATAACTCTATGCAATTTTGGGGGCTCTTTTATGACTTTCGGGGGCTCTTTTTGGCATTTCGGGGACTAATTCGCCCCGAGCCCCCTTGAGTATTTTTTCCCTGGTACATATGAACTTCTAGACCTACTAGTGCTTTGACTCTCAATCTAAGAATTGAGGGTTCAAATCCAGCCATTCAAAAAAAATTGTTGTTTTTCTTATAATTGCTTTGTTTCTGAATCAATTAATGAGGATTAATTGTTTTCAGAATTCATTGTTCTCATGTTGAAAGTGGGTGAATATACTCAAATATATAAAGGCAATTCATAATATTTGAAATGACTACTGATGTGGTTTAATAAAGTTTTTCATAGTGCATCTACATTTGGTGGTTTAAGACTGAATTGATAATCATTTAATTTCTGATATTATTTTCATTTATTCTAAGTCATTGTCTTTTTACTAAACTCTGACTTTCAAAAATCACCTTCATATTCTTGGGATGTTTCTGGCAGCTCTCTATTGGTTATTTCCATCTCCTCCTCCTTCTTCTTGTCCTTTCTTTTCTGCTCTTTCTGGTTTCTCTTCTTCTCATCCTTTCTCCTCTCTTCAGTTTTCTGCTTCTTCACCTGCTTCTCCTTTCCCTCCTCACTTTCTGTTAGAAAATCTTTGTCTACCTTTCTCTTTGCAGACCTTCTGGATCTTCGCAGGTGTGGTCTTTGATCAATTCCCACCGCTTGCTCTTTGGCAGTACCAGATACTTGAGCACTTCCTTTAAGTGTTCCTTTCTTGGAATTTGATGGCTTATTATTGGATGAAGTTATTTGGCAAGATCTCTGTCTGCATCTAGACGATTTGGGTATTATCTTTTCCTGCCAGTTCTTACTTTGCACCTCTCCCCCAACACAATCTTCCCTATAAGAATCACCTGTAGCTTTAGAAGTTTCAGCAGACTCCTCTGTACTCCTGGGTTCAGGATGCACATTCTTTGAAAAGGACTTAGGTTGGTGTAGTAGCACAGGAAACATTTGTGATATCGTCTCACTGCACTGTGATTCTTCCCTATCTGTTTGAACATTGGCACCATCTTCTGGAGAGCTGGCAGGTCGATCTTGGGGTGAAGGGTCAAAGAATAATGGGGTGTCATCCTTCCGGACATCATCAGGGTCATGGGACAAACCGTCTATTTCTGCAACGATCAGTGCTCCTGTGTCTAAATGCACGGACTGTGTTTCTGCCACATCTCCATCCCTCTCATCTACAAGGATATTGGCACCTGCCGCAGCCCGAGCTATGATATCACTAGGGTTCAACTGTAATGCTGCTTGGATGGTCGCAGTAGAGTAACTCTGAGTTGTTAAGTCAGTTCCAGCGATGTCATCCATTGGTTCTGTATCCCGGTGATGAGGATCCGTCTGGCGGTCCGTTCGAGAGTCCTCTGTCGGATGTAAGTGTGAAAGGGAGTCATCAGTATCTCTGCTCTCACTAGGGTTTAACTGTAATGCTGCTTGGATGGTCGCAGTAGAGTAACTCTGAGTTGTAAAGTCAGTTCCAGCGCTGTCAACCTGTGGTTCCGTGTCACGGTGATTGACATCCGTCTGGCGGTCGGTTTGAGAGTTCTCTATCGAATGCGAGTGTGAAAGGGAGTCATCAACATCTCTGCTCTCTCCGGAGAGATCCCCAAGCACACTAGCAGCAGCGTCTGCAAACAAATTGATTCTATCTTCATCTCGCCTCTGGATATGGCCCGCATCATCCCTGTCCTCCTCCTCCTCTTCCTCCTCCTCAACCACCTCATCATCTTCCTCATCATCATCACTCTCTTCTGTTATGCCATGGACCTCCAGCATGTGCTTCTGTAGCTTCAAGGCTTTACTGAACGCCCTCTTACACATGACACACCCATACGGTTTCATCTTCCTTGCAGATTTCTGTTCATCCAATGGAATACTGCATGATGACGATGATGCTGCTGTTGTCATGGTGATGGCACTAACCTCTGAAGATGGCTTCATTTTGAACTTCGGTCTTATCTACTGAAGACATGTGCTTTAACAGAAGCCTAGGAGTCTTGAACTAGTCATCCTGTATACCTGTAGATCAAAAGTAATAAAGAAAATCTTCTTCAAATACATGTAAATGCTTTTATTTACATTTGTTTTAATAGCATCGCAATTACTTCCTTAATCTACTGTTATTATTGTAAACTAGAGTTCAAAGAGTTCAACATTTCTTAAATCTTGTATGATTCATTAACCAATCACTGGACATTTAACGCTCTTGCTAAGTACTAAAAAAGTTGGCGACATACAAATAAAATACCCACAAATAAAGTCCACTATCTTTGAAGCATTGAATCTGCGGCATTTAGTAAGGATTGTCATTGTCATAATCATTCAGTGAGCTAAAAAGTATGCTCTTCATACTGGCCACTTATTTGTTAATGAATTTCAATCAAACACTGAGATGAAAGTAAATTATGTTTTACAATAGTTAAAATTCCAAATGATAGACAATTATCAGTTGGAAAAAAATCTTTGACAATATATTGTTCATTCAATATTTCTCTGGTACATATTTTATTTCTCCTGTTTTCCCAATTAAAACTGCACGACTGTGAACTTGCCTATGGTGTTTGTGTAGTTAAGAGTCTTAAGAAATTACGTGCGGTAGATCTCCCATTTGATCAAAAGCGCCCTTTACATCGAGGTACAAAGTCCATGTTTTCATCATAAATAAGAAGTTTCTGAACCAAAAATTTTTTGAGCAAAATCCATTGAATTGAATGTTCAGATTGCATTTGCACTCTCAGTAGAATGAAATATGTTACGGTGGTTCTTGTCAAATAAACAGGAATTGTTTGTGAAAAAAAAATGCAATTTTCGTGGTCATTTGGGGCCCGTTCCTAGAAACCGTCATACATGTAAGTCTAACTTCTTGACTAAATCAGCGTTAGTGAGCAACTTGTCCGCTACGTGTTTCACGAAGCCCTCTTTGCTAACATAAAGGACAACTTCCTGACTAAGGAGTTATGACGCCTTCAACACCGTCATATCTCTGTCATAACTATTTAGTTGATGGGCAGCGCCATCACATGTCATTTATTGGGTAGACTATGGCTAGCAAGAAAGGACAATAAATCCTCCAGCTAAGATCTTTCTACACATTCATTTAAACAGGAAGTTATCATTTCTTTACATTAGAAAATCTTTTGAAAATATGCGATGTTTATATTTTAGGCTTTTCCCACTTTTATAAACTGATTATATGCGTTTCTTTACATATTGTAAAATCCTTGAAGGGATTGGTAATCTGCCACGGCAGGCAAGTCATAGTTCGAAGTGTATTCTTTACTTTTCAGACCCATATTGCCTTTGAGATAAATTCGGTAAAATGAATAGTTTAAAACATGTGTTTTAACGTTTGGGATGTTGAAGTTTTGTCATTTGCTTATTCAACTGACACCTAAAACATTGGACACAAATTTCATTACATCATATTTTTCTAAGAATAATATATTGGTGTATTTTTATAAACTATCAAATGGAAATATCCGGGGGGTACCCATCTCAAGAACAAAACTCATTCACCGGTCATGTAATGAAATACTCACAATTATATTTTACAAGTACCGGTACTTATATTGTATAATCTACACAAATTTGGAAGTATATTGCATCTCTTATTTCTTGGTATCATTTTCAATCTTTTTTATTCCTAATTCATTTAAATAATTGCATTTTCCCTAATATTACTTTTGTAATAATCCGGTGTTATTGCGACTAAGGCTAAGTCTCTTCTCGCCGATAATATCGATCTCACAAGATATCTATCTAGTAAGCTCTTCGTGAAACGGTTTAGGAAGATCAGAGACATCTCCGTATCGTGCGGATAAAGTTATGACTGGGTCTAGTCTAGATCTACCACGCCACTATACCAGAGACCTGAAATGCACTCCACTAATCATAGAGTCATGAACATGAGGGATCAAAAACCAAAGTTTGGACATTCTATCTACCATGAGAACCAGTAACAAAATAGAGTTGGGTCTAAATTTAAACAGATCTACAATTACAGTTTCATTCTATGAACGGAAAGATTCTTCAAGAGGTTTCAAATCACAAAGATCTGGGAGTTATTATGTCAAATAATTTGTCCCCATCAACTCATGTTCAAGCTGTTGTGAATTCTGCTCGTCGCAAGATGGCTATATGTTTCGTCGATGTTTTACAAATCTAAATGAAGACAAGATTATGACTCTTTACCAATCAATTGTGAGACCAGCATTGGAATTTTCTTCAACAGCTTAGAGCCCCTACACCAAGAAAGATATAGAGACATAAGAGAAGGTGCAGACGAGGTGTACAGCAATACGTCTTTGCAAATTGCAGTAACGAGACCAAGACTAAGATAGAGTCTTTACAGGAGAGGAGACAGAAGACAGATTTGATTGATACATACATATATCTTCATGATATATATAGGAATAGTTCAGAAAAGTTCTTCTCTGCTCCAAACAAAGATCTAAGAGGTCATATATCTACTAAGAAACTTTACCAAAGACGTACTCGCACAAAACTAGCTGGCCACTTTTTTTCAAATCGAGTGGTCCAACCCTGGAACAGCTTACTTCACGACATAGTGTCTGCACCTACTGTGGCTACTTTTAAGAGAAAACTGAGAGCCCTTCCCATAGGACAAGAGGGCTAATCAACCAAGTTTACCAAGTAAGTAAGTATTCTCGGCAGCAACGGCCAATGCACGCGCCCAGGCCCGGCGGTAAGCTCTTCGAATAAATGCTAACACAAAGACCAGTACGTGGGGCTTGGGCTTCGGTACAAAAGCTAAATAAACAATAAACTATGCTCCACTGTAGCCATTATGTACATGTCATCTCAAGATAAAATTAAACACTTGTATTAATTTATTACTTACCTTTGTTAATTCATCCATATCTTGCCACATTATTTATATTTCAGGAGCAAAAAGAAATCATAATTGTTCTGCTCAGTCCACCCAGTTAGTCTTTGATACAGACTTTTCTCAAGATAGATGCATTATAGGGCCTATCAATCAATAATTAGTAAAAAGCAAAGTGAAATCGATTCTTGGTTTCACGTCCAGATTTTTCGAAAATGAGGAGGATCGGGTTGAAATTGAAAATGGTCTCGAAATTTGAAAATTTGACATTTTGCTCCGTTCGGGGGGGTAAGGTCTTTTTGGGGTCAGCCATGGGAATATATATATATTTTTTTTTTTAATTAATAAAAAAAAAAAGTCCCAAAGGGGGGGGGGGGGGGGTTTACACACATACAAATACCAAGGGGGGGGGTTAACCCCCCCCCCCCCTGTGTACGCACCTGGTTGCATGTATTTTTAATTTTACATTTTTATTTGTAAATTCAAAATATATCAGTTTTGAGCTGTTACTTTGTTTATCAATAATCCTTGTCAATTCAGTTCAATTCAACGTTCTTATCCGTGTCGATTCAGAGAAAAAGGATTAAATAATAAAACATAAACAAAAGGAGGCAGTCCTTAAAAAAAGGGGGGGGGGAGGTGGAGCTAGGCTGGGGGCGAGAGAAATGGGAGATTAAAAAGTAATTGATATGTTGATGGATTCATGTGCTTCTATAACAATTCCAAACGCCTGTGTCGAATAATTTCACGGAGATTATTCTTTCCTATTAAAAACAAGGCCGGATGGGTGCAAACCATTAAAACAGCATTTCTTTTCTCGACATAAGTCTATGATGGTTTTATTAGGATCATGCAATGATTGCATACCCTATCAACGATCATGCCAATATTATATCTCCAAGTAGCGAGGCTGGATTACTACGTCCTTTATCTCTCTCTCTCTCTCTCTCTCTTTGTATCTCTTTCCCTCTCTCTCTCTTTCCCCCTCCTTCTTTCTAAATTTAGGTCTTTGTATCTCTTTCCCTCTTGAGCTCCCTCTCTCGATCTATATTTCATTGAACACACGAAAAAAAGCTCCCTAGAGTACGGGCTCTTGGACGCTTTGAATTTCCTATTGCCCTTCTAGATCTGTCCGATCTTATTTTTAGGCACCTGAAAGTCGTTTCAAGCTAGATTGCAATCTCAACTTCTCTACAGAATTTGGTCAATGCCAACACCGCAAATTGTCCATCCCCGTTTGGTAGAGTTTCGATTTTAGTCACTGGAAGAAAAAAAATAATAAATAAAATAGGAACACGAACCGAGGTACTTTGGCATAAAAGGCAAATGGTAGTCTTTCAGTGAAATTGTTTTTCTTCTTCTTCTACAGAACGAATTTCCGTTGTTTAAGTAAACCAAGCTGCGGTGTGATTATTGGATTGATAAAAAGGACAGAAATTGCTGTAAGCGAAAAATATATTAGGCCTACAGGTGTACTTGTTTTGATCGTGATTTTTTATTTTGATTATATTTCTGCTTTTTTCCAAATGCAATAACTTAATAACAATGATGTAAACGTAAGGTGTAATACAAATATACAAACAATCATAACTTCATGTCCAAAAGGATTTAGGCCTACATATACTTTGTGAGATGAACTTGATATTTTTCTAATATAGTAATATGAGTTTAAACTAATATCCTAAATATCTGTGGAAAAGTGCAGGTCTGCAGGAAACCAAATTCATGTACAATTAAGAAAACTTCTAGTAGAATATCACAGGCAAGCAGAATATGATGTGTTGCCACCTAAAGCGGTGATTGGTCTTTGATCAATCACCGCTTCCTTTAGCAAGGGTGGTACTGGTCACCCCACCCCTCCCATGGGGCCCGGCACGGCCCTTCTCTCCTTCTCCCTCTTTCTCTCTTTGTATCTCTCCCTCTCTCTCTCTCTCTCTCTCTCTCTCTCTCTCACTCTCTTTTCTGTCTCTGTATCTCCCTCTCTCTCTCGTTTTCTGTCTCTGTATCTATTTCTCGCTCCTTCCCTCCCGCATCTCTTCTCTCTCTCTCTTCCCTCTTGTTGGCGATGACCTACATTTCTTTCCCTTTCTTGTCGTATAATTATGTTGATGCTTTACTCCTTTATGGTACTCACTTCAGCACCACAGCTCCCCCCACCCCCCCCCCCCCCCATCCAACCTACGTGGAAAAAAAATGCATTTGATTTTGCTTTCTTTTGGATTCTTCACTGCTGCTCTCACTATCGTAGCTAGATTTCCTAGGGATTATTTAGGTTTAATTTGATCTATTTTGGAAGGAGGAGGGGGAGAGGATTATCCCTACAAAATTAATCATTGGTAACAAATAAAAAATATCTTCCTAGATTCCCTTTCTGACTATCATGGTTTCCACCCCCTCCCCTCACCTTTTCCAGCTTCTCTCTCTCTCTCTCTCTCTCTCTCTTTCTCTCTCTCTCTCTCTCTCTCTCTCTCTCTCCTTTATCTCCGAACGTTGGACGGTAATTTGTAAACACCTACTAAATATTATTTGGAACATTACAGACTACCTCTCAGTACGTTTACCCCCCCCCCCCCCCCTTGCAAGTTTGTAAGAATACAGTATTTTCAATCACTTTCAGTGTTATTATCCAATTCAACCACTCCTATGTTTCTTCATCATTAACAAAAACGTTACCATTCCCTTTAAATACAATGCGTATTTCTTTAATGTAGGCTGTAGCGAACAGGTTCATATACCCTAGACAAAAATCGATTTATCCTATCACTTAAGCACGAAATTTCTGTTCGTGGTAGTTAATTGTGGTATTATTCATAATTCATGTATTTGATGCGGAACTCTTTTAGGGTTATGAATCGGAGTTGTTAACGTTTTTGGTCTTTCTCTAATGTAGCGAACAGGCCCATAACCTAGACAGAAATCGATTTCTCCTATCACTTAAGCACGAAATTATATATCTGGATACGAATTATGCCAGCTACGCGCGGCACAGCAAACAGAATTTGGCGAACTCCACTCCATATATCGAAGCTAGCCCATGGATTTGTAGGAAAGGGAATAATGTCAACGACACACAGCTTGATGTATTTGTAATCTCACTCGGTTCCTGGTTGAAGTCGGAAGCGGGTGGATTTGTGGAAACCGCTTGGTGTATATATTCACAATGGAACGTGTCAAAAGGGAATTTCGGCTCAGAAACTTCGGCTTCTGTGACACATCGCCGGAGGAGTTTTACCGATTTCAGGTGGGCTGTAGCTATGTGTATTTTGTTTTAATCATGATTCGAGGTCCACATGTTTCTACATGGTAATTAAGGTTGCAATAACGATGCAGGGAGTTGAGCAAATTATTTTGTTATTTATTTATTTATTTTTATTTATTCAAGTTTTATTTAAAATAGAGGGTAGGTACATTCAGTTTAACAAAACTGCTTTCCAAGTTTTTTTAATCATTATACAATGTACGTCCATTAATTGTGTATGTAGAGTTATTCTAATATTAAAGACTTAAAAGTGTGTAATATAGTGTCGGAAAGATAGGTTAGGGGTGGTAAAGGAGTAATTCACACAGACAGACAGACGGACGGACAAGAAATAAGCATAATCGTATGAGACGGGATTAAGGCTGCATCCCCCCGGTCCCCACGGTTCCCTCTTCTTGAATGTTGATCGCTTCTCCATAATTATTCGGGTAACCTTCACTTCATTCAGGCAGCAGAAATGTCACCATAAAGTATATGGGTCACAAAAGTCATGAAACTCGGTTACTTCGCTCAATCGCTAAGTTTAGGAAAATGGAAAGATGCCATAATTGAGATGTCACCCCCTTCGAAGTTGTTGTTGTTGTAATTGTTGTGTTTGTGTCGTTGTTATCTTTTTTCATTGCTGTTAGTGGTAGTAGTAGTATTATTCATAATTTATGTATTTGATGCGGAACTCTTTTAGGGCTGTGAATCGGAGTTGTTTAGGTTTTTTTAAATTCCTATTGACAATTTACATTTGCCACTCTCCACCAAGGGGAAGTACATGTAAATTGGTACCCGGTAGGAAGAATTTAAAGCCCTACTGTCCTTCTTGTAGCTACTTGCTCCCTCTATATAGAAAACTTCCCCAATCGGTGCCTGCAGTGGTCCCCATGATCCTCTCTTTCTTATGTTAGTTGAGAGCTGAGTTAATGAGATAGCCATCTGTCAGTGACCTCGCTGTGTGGTCTAATCCCTTCTGGCCGAGTAGTATTGACGGTCTTTAAGTGAATGCTTCAGCGACTTTATGTATTGTCATTATTGTTCTCATCAATATAGGTAGTAGGGTAGTAGTAGTAGAAGTAGTAGCAATAGAAGTAGTAGTAACAATAGTAGTAGTAGCAGTAGTAGTAATAGAAGAAGTAGTAGGAGTAGTAGTAGTAGTAGTAGTAGTTGTTGCTGTTGTTGTTGTTCTTAGAAGAAGTAGTAGTAGAAGTAGTAGCAATAGAAGTAGTAGTAGCAGTAGTAGTAGTAGTAGAAGAAGTAGTAGGAGTAGTAGTAGTAGTAGTAGTAGTTGTTGTTGTTGTTTTTTTTTTGCTGTTGTTGTTGTTCTTAGAAGAAGTAGTAGTAGAAGTAGAAGCTGACGTAGTAGTAGTGGTAATGGTGGTGGTGCCGGTGGTAGTAGTAGGAGTACGAGTAGTAGTAGTAGTAGATGTAGTAGTAGTAGTAGATGTAGTAGTAGTAGTAGTAGTATTAGTAGTAGTAGTAGAAGTAGTAGTAGTAGTAGTAGTAGTAGTAGTAGTAGTAGTAGTAGAAGTAGTAGTAGAAGTAGTAGTAGATGTAGTATTAGTAGTAGTAGTAGTAGTAGATGTAGTAGTAGTAGTAGTAGTAGATGTAGTAGTAGTAGTAGTAGTAGATGTAGTAGAAGTAGTAGTAGTAGTAGTAGTAGATGTAGTAGTAGTAGTAGTAGTAGTAGTAGTAGATGTAGTAGTAGTAGTAGTAGTATAAGTAGTAGTAGTAGTAGTAGTAGTAGTAGTAGTAGAAGTAGTAGTAGCAGTATTATTATTAGTAGTAGTAGTAGTAGTAGTAGTAGTAGTAGTAGTAGTAGTAGTAGTAGTAGTAGTAGTAATATTGTCATCAGCATCATCATCATCAACGTCGAGGCACCACCAAAGCTAACCTTCTGAACTTGACTTTGTCGCACTTGATTAAATGCACTTTGAGACGTGCAATTTGAAGAGGGGTGAGAGGGAGGGGTGGACGTGTTGAGTGATTGTTTCGACGTCACAATACGACCTGTTTGGGTTAATCCTGACCCGGTCCATTGATTGTTGCTATGGAACATGATGAAGCTGTTTTCAAAACATATCCATCAGCTCCACGTGATAATACTCCATGCGTGTGTGGACCTACGATTAAGTGATTATCTACGGGTAGTGAGTACAAGAGGTTTTTATTCTGACGATCTAATGTCGAGTACAACAAACCAATGTATAATTATTACCAGCAAAAAACCTTAAGTACCTCATTTCTATATCAGAAAGAGGTTGAAGGTGAAACTTTCTTCCAAATTGTGAAATTAAAGAACGCTATGTCACTTCTGTCTATATTAGAGGCGCAAACGAGAACTCTAAAGGAATATGATTCCTCGAATTTTACTATAATCTGTGGTACATTAATTGTATTCGAACCCAAGACTTTTAAATTTCAAGTCAATTGCTTAAACCACTCGATTACGACGCCTCTATACTTCTACAATGTACAACTCTGCTCTAGAAAGTATATCCATTTTATACAGTTTGAAATTAGAAGGGACCATACAATATGCAGGGGATATTTTTTTTCTTCTCCATCCAGCCTTTATAATTTTATTGAGAGCTGCTGGCCCGTAAAACAATGACTGAACAATAGTAGGTATAGCGTTTACTAGTCGCACTTGAAGACGTCTTATGAATATGGGGAATGACGTTACACGTCTGGACGTTAAAGCAACTGAATTGAATTTTAATGTGAATTTGAATTTTATTGTATTCTAGGATATTGTTTGTCTGCTTTTCTTTTCCTCGATGATTTTGTTGTCGTTGAAAAAACATCTGAAGATTGTAAACGGGATTATTTTCAGCTTTGTTTTATATGTGGTAGTACGTGTTTTTTGGTTCTATTGATTTTTGCTATCCTCATTTTGTTTGAAGAAAGACAAATCGAGAATGATCCCATTTGTTTGGATTACTGTCAATAAATTGTTGAATTTTAATAGGCCTATGTCCTGCCGTATTCTCGAATCTTGTAAATAACAGTTTTTAAAGTTATGAGGGAGGGGTGGAGGCAGAAGGTGGAATAGGTGCACTACGTGGGCACAATACGAGTAGGGGCGCCCCTATACCGAGTGGCGGGGGCCCTGTGTCGGATCTATTTCGCCAAACAGTTCCAGTTTTGTAGCTGAACATTTTCATACTAGAGAAAACAGACCGATAAAATGAAAGGTCATCAGATTGAACAACATGCGAATGATTTTCCGTCAGATGTTCACGTTTTACCAAACAAGGAATTTATTAGAAGTTTGATTTGGATCTTCTGTCCAGCATTCAATTTGATGTTCTCATAGTTGAATCAAAAGTGAAACGAACGCTTTTCAACACCATTATCATTTGTGTGCATAGAGAAATCGAACTATATCCTATTTGGTTTGTTATTTCAGGTGATTATTTTCAGTTTCTTCCTCCTTTATAGAAGGTAAAATGACTACTGATGCAGAGCCTATTATATATCTTGATAGTGAAAGTGTGGAACTCAGGGGCGGATCTAGCTTTTTGCTAAGGGGGGGGTTTGACCAAAATAATGACGATGCGGAGCATCGTCCACGAGCCGCGAAGCGGCGAGCCGATTTTTTTTGGGGTGTTTATTTGAACCCCGTAAGTGATGTTTTCCTGGCATCTATTAACACAATGGAGACCATAAAAAGCAGTGCATGATAACGTCTTTTTAAATCAAGTAACAGTTAAATACACAGTTATATCCAGAGTTATCATGTGTTTGGTTAAGTTACCAGATGAGTTGAATATTTTCTCACAATATTTGCACTTGAAAGGGTTTCTCTCCAGCGTGCGTTCTTTTTTTTTTCTTTTTTTTTCTTTTTTCTTCTTTTTTTTTCCTTTTTTTTTTTTTTTTTTTTTTTTTTGGGCCGCCCAAGGGGGGGGTTTAAACCCCCTAAACCCCCCCGTAGATCCGCGCCTGGAACTATATAACTCAGCTAGCGTGACGTATCTTGTCATTTCACTTCCGGTTAACCATGTTAACTCTGGTATTACTTCCGGTTATTGTCATACCTAGACCTGCACCCAAATCAAGACATCAAATGACACATGGTTTCACCCGGATGTGAGAGGATGCTCGGGTCAAAGGTCAATAGCATATAGAACACACCTGTACAAGAAAAGAAAACAAGTTTCTATAACAAATTCATATTTTTCTCATTCTTTAAAAAAAAGTCAATTCTCACCACTGGAACGCAATTATATTCGTTGACGAGCCCACATAATTTCACGCACACACTTTTGCGGGAAAGAGGGGCGGGTGAGGTCGATTGCCTGAATATCAACATTCCAGTTTCTAAGTTTGATAACCCTGATTAAATGAATTATTCATGAAGCGCAGAACGATGCAATATATTCTATATTGCTGTGATTTGATAACAGTGATGACAATATTAATTATTCATGAATCGCAGAAACTATGCAATATATTCTACTTTGCTGCGAGTTGAAAACAAAAATGTGAATTATTCTTGAAGCGCAGAAACTATATAATCTATTCTACTTTGCAGCGAAAGCTCCTGTATTCACGCAGACAAGGTTTGTTTTAGTTTAGAATTAAGAATAAATGCATGTGATCTCTCACGCATCTCCAATGAAAACTGAAACAAATATATCTCAGTTAATAATTTTCCTATTTTAATGAAGCAACAAAACAGCACAGCAATCGCAATGAGGTCACAAAATGTAAAGTATGTTTTTCTTTCTTTTTAATCTTCTCCTATTTCCCATCCGTCTCCGTCTCTGTTACGTTTTAATGAACTTTTTCATTAACATGTATGTCCATATCGCTTAAATCGCTTCAGGGATATAAGCCCTACAATGGAAATGAAACACAATCTTTTTGAATGACAGATCATTTAGAACAGGAAGAAATACAACCTTTTCCTGACAAAAATGAAAATAGAATTTGATTAAATGGAGGTCGAGTGAGTATAGGATTGCTCGTTTCAATTTTATTTCCGATGAATCAACAAGAAAGACAACGATGTCCTGAAAGGGTAGGTTTTAAACAATTTTTACATCACGTTTTAGTTTAAAGATAAACTTTAGTACTGGTAATGCGATTGCATTATGAGATAAAAAGGGTGTGGAAAGGATCAGAAACAGTTGATCATGTAGCATGTAGTATTAGTGTACACTGCAAGGTTCTGGAGTCATCAAAATCATAATAAATTTGACCAAGTCTTGGTAAAGTAACAAGCACTGTACACAGAAAGCTATATATGGGACAACACACATGATGTCAGGGCTAGCTAGTATACTACCTTGATTTCCTTGTCTTTCTATGCTCATTACTCAGCCAGTTTACATTTTCTTCCAAAATTGTTTGGCACATGTCATTTATTTGTAATCTTGAACATTTAGTGTAAGTTTCGTTTGATTCTGTGAGAATTAATTTTCTTTTTTTAAAACCAGAACTGGAGTTTATCTTTAATAGCAGACCGTGTTCTGATATTGTATCTAGTTGAATCGCTCTTGTATAATAGGTTTTAGCTCTGAAAGTTTGTTATCTTTCGGATGGTGTCACAACTATCGAGTTGTACATGTAGAGCACTGAGATGGCAACAAAACAGAAGCAACCACTGTATCATTTTTTTTTCTTCTTCTTCTCCTTCTTCTTTCTTCTTCTTCTTCTTCTTCTTCTTTTCTTCTTCTTCTTCTTTTCTTCTTCTCCTTTCGTCTTCTCCTTTTCCTTTTTCTTCTTCTTCTTCTTCTTCTTCTTCTTCTTCTTCTTCTTCTTCTTCTTCTTCTTCCCCTTCTTCTCTTCTTCTTCTTTTTCTTTTCCTTCTGTAGAAGTACAGGACACCTGCATATATTGCAATCGATGTATCTTCGTACTTAGCGCCTACACTCGGTGTGTCTATAGACAATAAGGGTATCTATTTTTTGCTCGCCTGAAGGGCGCCAAGAATGTTTTTAATAAATCATAATATAATAATATCTGTGATATACGCGAAATCATATCTTTTATATATTCAATGTTTTCATTATTTCTAGTTTTACTGGCCTGGACAGCCGACTAGCTACGTCGTATACCGAGTGATCATCGCTTTCTACCAGGTCTTATGGAATGCTCTGGTTATCATTTACTGGGACGATACCCGATTCTACCGACCTGTCGACACGACTGCCAAATGGCCGATCTATCTCTCGAATTGGTCTTTCTTCTTCCTAACCCTTTATTTCGTCACAGCAGCCGCTTCAGCTGTGACGTATCACATCAGCAAGAGCAAGAGTAAAGGTATGGTGGTACAGTGGTTCATCAATTTAATACTCAGTCTAAGGACTGAGGGTTCAAATCTAAGCACGGCACTTAAAGATATATGTCCCATTTGCAGGCCAACACAATGAAAAGGTTAAATTCCAACGGCATTTGAAAGATAATACTAATTTAGAACCTCCCTCACAATAAAAGGGCTCGAAAACGTCGTCTATGTGGGAAAATACCGACCACCAGTAAGTTGTCGAATCGAATTTAGCGAGCGCGCTCGTTTAATTAAATAGTCTGATTTTCAGACCCTGGATCCCAACGGTCGTACATTTTATGCTGCGCAAAGATTCAATCGGTTTGAATTTGGCCATTACAAGAAGTGGGTTATTGATGTTAACAATGCTCATGTACCCTTTACAGCTCATGTTATGTATGTTATTACCAAAGAAGAAAAAAGGTCAGTCAGTCACGCAATAGTGTCTGACAGTGAAGTCTAGAAATTAAACAGGGTTCCTTGCATAATCTGGATACTAGGACACTGCGAAGTAACGTTTAAATTACACAGATAGGACATACATGACATATTCATATTTCCTGCAAAGTTTTACAGAATTTAATGTCGGCTGCAAAAGGTATACACTATACTTTATACAAAAGCAAGAGCAATTAAGGTATGCTAGTATATATAGTTGTTCCATGGAGTTGGAATCAATGGCTGTTCATACACTTGAAATTCATTCCAAGGGCTGAAGTTTCGAATCCAAGCCTGGCACTTATCAATTAACAAAAGCAAGGATAATTAATGTATGGTGGTACAAAGTATATATAGTTAGTTATTCATTCATTTGAAATTTAGTTTAAGGGCGGAGGTTTCGAATCCAAACCCGGTACTTAAAGGGACAGTTGGGTTCTTGTTTAAGACCACAAATTCCTTCAAAGTGCATGGTTATTGCTCTTATTCTTAATTAGGACATTTCTAGTGCTCTTTTAGGACCTAACACTGCGATGAATGTCATTTTAGACGACAAAATGTGTGAAATTTAAGTAAAACCGTATCATATCTATTCAGGTCTCCTTTTTATAAAATACGGCGACCGTTAATTTAATTATAATGTATATTATATACCTTTCTTTAGTAGGTTGAATTTTTCATCTGATTGGTCGAAATTATAGCCGCGATTTTAGCCATGCCCGCCTAATGGTCAATATTTAATGAGAAAGATGCCCGTTGCCCTGGGTAACGGGCCTCATAGTTAAATTTTGCTGAAATCCCTATTGGCTTACGTGAAAAAAGTTTCTTTGTGCGAGCGCGGATACCATACAGCGCTTTGTGTGTGCGATTGCCGAATGATTGTAACATTCAGGCAACTTTCCAGCGAAGATTTATAGACAGTGTCTCAGATTTTCTGTGATGTATTAACCAATCTTTACTCAAGCAAAGGATCAGGTAAGAATTCTTTGTAGATTTGTTTGTGAATTCGGTATATAAAAGATATATGGACTGCTTTAATATCCGAGGTATAGCTTTTTCTATACTGGCTCTCGGGGACGTTACATCCTGATTTGACCCCTTCTTCTTCCACTTAGTACAGACAGTATTATCATAGACTAAATATTGACTAACACGGTTTATTCCCCATCCCTCTTTTCCCTTTTTTGTGCAGTGTCTTCCACGTCACCCGAATCAACTCGGATCGGATCCATCAAAACAACCTCGCCGATTCTACCCGCCTCCGGGGACCCGACAGAGCCCGACTCCTCCGACGCAACCCGACCGTTACCATGGTACTTCAAGCTCACCTGGTTTCTCCAGAGCATCGCGTCATCCGCGGTCCTCTTCGTTGCCATGGGTTACTGGTTCTTCGAGTACAACCCCGAGCTGGAGAAACTCCACGTGTTCACCCTCCACGTGCACGCCGTCGGGACGGTGCTCGCGCTGGTTGATTTTACGGTGGTCGCGCACCCGTTCCGCGTCTTGCACTTCGTCTACCCGGTGCTCTACTTCACGGTGTACATCATCTTCACGGTGATCTACTACTACGCGGGGGGTATCAACCCCTACGGGGGTAGAGAGATGTACGAGGGTCTAATAGACTGGGAGGACGGTGTCAAGGACAGCGTGGCAATGGCCATGGTGTTTATCTTTGTGTTAGGTCCGGTGTTACACGCGATGTATTTTGGACTGTATCTCCTCCGGCGTTTGGTGGCTGGCGAGATTTCGGTGTCGTACCGGTGGTGTCGAGGTGGTCGCGCTGGTGCCGGAGAGAAGAGCAGGAGTGATGGGGAGGATGCAGAAAAGAAGGAAGATCGCAAGAGACTGGACGAGAATATTGAAAATTGCAACACAGAATGTTAAATTACTCGCATGTGCTGATAATCATAAATATCAAAAATGTCTTGCAGTAAATTCGACAAATGGTTGGTATATACATTTCTTTAAAGCCCCACTGCACTACTTATAGCTACACATGTACTTGCGCCCTCGATATAGCAAACAATGTCTAATCGGCGACCGTTGGTCTCCAAAGGTCCCCTTTTCTTATGTTAATTGAGAGCTGATTTTGATGAGATAACCACCCGTCAGTGACAATGCATGGAGGTCTAATTCCTCCTGGCCAAACTAGTGCGGTGAGGCTTTAAGAGAAGAAATATTTTTTCACTGTACAGAAGAAACCATTGAAATGACCAATCATCCCAACATATAAATACCCCGGTCACATCCGAGGGACCGGCATCATGCAGATCTGAAACCGAAGAAGAAGTTTTCATCTTCCACAGTGGCTAATAATAAAATAGGGACGAATTATTGGTTGGTGTGAAGCCGTTCTGGAGTCGCGATGAGGCGGTATAACTAAGATGTTAGCGAGTAGAGACAGAATTGATCAAATCGATAATAGTTCCTGTATTATATGGAAACCGTTGTGCTTGTTTCTAACAAGATCGCAACTACTTTCGAAAAACCGTGTCATGGGAAATTTCACTGCCTTGCTGTATTTGATTATCAAGGCTATCGAAAGGGGCTATTGAACTTGTCCTTAGGTTGATTTTCGAAAGCCTTTACTACTCTTTTTTTTCTTTCTGTACTTATTAAACTAACGTTCTTGTCATGTAATTTTGTCTACACATAATGTCCTTGTTTATAACCCTCTGAGTTCTGTTCTCATTCCCTTATTCCCTCTTGTCCCCCCCCCCCTCTCTCTCTCTCTCTCTCTCTCTCCCTCTCTCCCTTTCTCTTAGGTTACCCCTCCCCCGCTCTCTCGATCTCTTATTATGTAATCTGTTCTCGTTTCCTTATTCCCTCTTGTTCTCTCTCTCTCTCTCTCTCTCTCTCTCTCTATCTCTCTCTCTCTCGTTGTCTCTTGGAAATTCCATTTTCATATTTTACGCTCTGTCTTACTGTATAAGATGGAAATGTACTGCCAATACATTATATCTACATCTAAGCTAAAATATGTTGACATATCATCAGCATTTATATGTATATATCGGTATGCTTATTGTATTATCCAAATCATGCATTATAGTACTGTCTATATCAATTTGTTTACAAGTCATCGAAGGAGAATTCTAAATTATATTTACTATTGTATGAGAAAGTACATGCATCACGATGCCCTAAGTCAAGAACGTATGGGTTCCAATACAGTGTATGTTGTGGAAAATGTGCTGTCCCTTGTTGTTGTTGTAGTTGTTAACTTGTTGTTACCCAACGATTATCACATTTTATGAAAGCGAATCGGTGCAACGTTATACATTTTTCGTACTACCTATCATTTGGTGTGCGAATATTATTTTGAATTGTTACTTGAATTGAGATGGTTTACTGCCAAATGAGGGATTGATGCAGCTTTAGATCTGACATGGTTTGTTTTACAATTATGTGAAGGAAATTAATGTACAAACCACGACATGGGGATGTAAGATGATAAATAACAAACCAACATATAATATGTTTTTCGATAAGAAATGCCAAACATCATTGACGTATATTGTCAGACTGATGTCTCCGAGGAATATAATTATTGGAATTAGTGAATCTGAATTATTGATTATTTTACCAGATTTGATATAAGCTACATTTTATTATTTAAAATGAATATGATTAATAAAAGACAGCGAGAAGCTACAAATATATTCAAAGTTTCGATTTGTTTTCTGTTTCATGATTTATGTATGTTGTCATTGCTTTATGACTCTCCAGCGGGTGGGATCACGAAGGGGATTGGAAAAAGCTGTTAATACTTAGTGGGAGGGAGGCGTTGGGGGTATAGTTGGTCTAGATTGATTTAAAAACGAAATACATGTTTAAATCGTTTTATTGTTATACTTCTTGAAAGTGCCCGAATAAATAATAAATAAATAAATAAAACCGCCATGGATCAACAGAAAGGGTAACAGAAACTTTAAAGGACCAAGATAACATTAGGGAACTGCCTTTGAAAACAAAACTGCTGCCGTAAACGTTACAAAATACCGAGAAATTAAAAACTTGACAGCGTTAGTGCACTCATCTTTCTGTAACGGTTAAATAAACTGAAAGGCGAGTATATTTGGGGTATTTTTGCGGGCAACTACGGTACATTTTTTTATATTGTAGTTCCGATATGCCTTTCATTTAGACGTTAATGTTTTTAGCCATGGCGTTTCATCACCATCATAATCATCATAAAGTAGTATACAAATTTGACTGTTATTATTATTGAATGAATGATAAATGAATGATAAATTGGTTGATTGATTGATTTGTTGATTGATTATTTTTTCTATTTACTTTTAAAACCAACTGAATCCTTCGGGCAGGGAAATTCGAGGAAGGATTATCTAAATTTAATGATAATATTGTATATTGATTAACTGACTAACAAATTGATTGATTAATTGACTGATTATTCACTATTTAGTAATATCAAAATAATTTTTTAGCAGTTATTTTAAATGAAAACAAATTGATACTATTGTATTTTGATTGATTGACTGATTAGTTTTTGGTAGTTTCTATTCCGTTTTATACCAAATGAATCCTCCGAACAGAAATTTTCGAGCAGTGATTTGTTTAATTTAATCACATAATAGATTTATTGACTATTCATCTATTGATTGATGAAGTGATTATATCAGTGATTGATTTATTGATTAATCGATAGATAGATAGATTGACTGACTGATTGATAGATGGTTTGATTGAGTGATTAACTCATTAATTGATTGATACATAGATTAATGAATGAATGAATGAATGAATGATGTAAGTCCACAAGTATTGGGATAAATGTCCGACACTGTATAAGAAATTAATTAATACAAATAACGATTAAAAAAAAGACTTCCACACTTTGGTGAACAAGTTGAGAATTTATTCATTTTTCATAAACACTTAAATCTATGAAGACAAAGCCTTATCCATGGATATACTGATCTTATATAAATGCCTCATCTAAAACTGAAAAGGAAATCGGCTGATCAGAGTGATAAATAAACTTTATTAAATATATTTCTACGCAATTTTCATTAAAAATAATTGCAAAGACTTTCGAGTAATCAAAGCACAGGCAAATATCATATCATACCTTATCATATATCCCATAAATCATGTTCGGATTACATCAAACATCATTATCATGTTTGCACATTTCTAGAGGTGCTAGATAAGCTAGCAAATGAAATTACCGTAAGCTGATTTTTCGAAAGTCTTTGCGAGCGTGTTATAACTCCAAAGAATGTACATATTCGTTGACGTTTGGTTCGAATTCAACTCTAACCATTCTGAAAACGAAAAGAATGTATATTATAAACATTACTCATGAATTAAACTGTGTTTAAAGTTCAAAACCGTATATACCCACTTTCGCAACATGATAGACAGATATGGAATCGGGGTTAACGATTCATCTTGAACTATCGTTAGAGCATTATGGTTAGAGAGAGAAGGACAGTGAGAGAGAGAGAGAAAGAGAGAGAGAGAGAGAGAGAGAAGAGAGAAGAGAGAGAGAGAGGGCGGAAATAAGATTTGAGAGAGAGAGGGAGGGAGGGGAAGACTTTTTAAATCCTCCAATCCGGTCCATCCATCCCCTTGTTTATCCTCCCCCTCTCTCTCTCTCTCTCTCTCTCTCTCTCACTGTCCCTTCATAATCCCCTCCCTCCATCTCACTACTCTCTCTTTTCTCTCTCTCTCTCTCTCTCTCTCTCTCTCTCTCTCTCTCCTTCTCTCTCTCTCTCTCTCTTTCACTTTCTAGGAAACACTTTTGCTCTTGCCTGAATGTGTCATCCCCAAGATTCAACGACCGAAATATTTTTACACTGTACAATATTTCATACCTCGTGCTTCATGCACCAACATCCTTCCTTTATAATTCCCGACGCTGCAAAAGGGAAAATCCCTTCTGCATTATCTAAAAATAAATATGACATAATATCTTTGGCGGCGCGACAGGAACACAGTGATGTATGCAAAGTTTTCATATACTACAAAATCAATGTTTTACTGTTGACTTTGCTATCAAAAACGTTTACGCTTCATACGAAAATTACGAATATATACTTGTAGCGTAAATATTAAAACTTTAGCAAACAAGCTGATCATTACAGTATTTACAAACATGAGCTTCAATATATAATATACTCCGACATCAATTGCTCCGTGATTTATTTCGTCACAGAGATGCGTAGGGTTAAGATTGCAATTAGGTTTAAAGCAAGGTGTATTGGTAGGATTAGTGTTGTTGGTAAGCATTAGTTAAATTAGTCACCAAATTATGTTTTGCCCGTGATGTACAGTAAAGGGGGTTCCATGTGGCTACGATGTATTAAAATTATATAAGCCTTGAATATTACTTCTACATAGAAATATTACCTATATTATAATGGATGTAAAAAGGACTACATGTAAGTAACATTGTTCAAATGAGAGAAATGATGTTAAGGTAGTGATTTCAATGATGGATGTACAATTAAGATAATCTGAAAGTTTGAGTGAAAACGGACCATTATTAGTGATAAAAGTTGGGGAAAAATGATCTGATCTCTTCGTTAATTTTCCCAACTATATTACAATTTAATTACATTTTAGGAGAATGTAAATCGTCACAAAGCAATGAATTGGCTCTATATACCATTCCAGATATTTAAGTGTTGACAGATTTTTAAGAGCCTATTTCATGTTTCAGTTTCATGGAAAAACGGTCGGGAAAATTGAAAAATGGTTGGGAGAATTTACTTTTAATCACTCTAAGAGGGTGTTGCACAGTGACGCCTTCAAAGAAAACCATAAATATCTTTGTGGTTTGAGAATTTTCTCAGGATATTTTGCCTGTTAGAGGGTCAGTACAGTAAAAGGAATATAATAAGAAACATTTCATACACAAATTTCACATTTTTTTCATCAACCTTCGACAATGTTACTGAGTCACTTTAAGGATTTTATAAGGTTGATTTCATACATTCTAGCAATACATTTTTTTTCTTTCTTTCAGGTAATTGGTACACTTGAAGAATTCGATTAGAATCGAAAATTCACCTTGGAGTGTTTTCTGCCTGAAGACGAAGCTTTCGACCTATGAATAAGCAAAGGTAAACCACACCATGACATACAAAAAATAAGGTATTAACTACGGTATCATAAGTTCATATGACTTCAGTTCTAAGAAATGATATTAGTTTAGTATTCAGATGCTTATCAGATGGTGACTAAATTTGACATGCAGCTTTATTGATTGATTTATTATTGATACGTTACGTAATGTATTCTGTGCACACATATTATATCTCCTTTTTTATCAAGTGCATTTTCTCAAATTAAAGCAAACATGAAAACTTCACAAACTGATGAGATTAAAATCTGGACTTTTCTTACAGTGCATTTGATAGTTAAAGAGGACGACCTGAAAATGCAATATAAAAAGCCCCACGACAGATAGCAAGTTACATGTACAATATACAATGTACAAAATAAGCATTTTACAAAGCGGCCGCGGCCATGCTTAGCAACTCAAGAAGAAAAACAATCGGAAAGATTTAAATTAAACAAGAAGGCATGCAAAAGATTAGAATCCAGTGCGAAAGGGACAGTGCTGTCAACTGCAAACCAGCTCATGCAAACGTAGCCAGGTTAGAGATACAAGCGAGTGACAATTTACAACCAAGTGCTGAAAAGATAAAGAAATAATGGAATATTAAAGGTTAGTTCAAATTCATTTGGAGCTAAGCATCCTGCGAGTTTGAATTATTGGTCAGTATATATGTAGCGAACAAGCAAGTTTTTAGCCCCAAAATGTTGATCTGCTGAACTCACATGCACTTTACCACCACTGGGTGACCGCGCCCCAGCTCCCACTGGCCAGCCCCCATTTACATGACTGCAGTACCCCCCCCCCCCCCCCTCCCCCTCCCCTACCACCTATCACCCCACGCACCCTTCGAAATAGTATACTGTAGTTTCCCTGTAATTTTGCTTTCTCAGAAAAGTGGAAACAGCGATAAGAGAGCTGTTTGTTTGTTTCGGTTTTTCTTTTTAATCCTAGGACGAAATTGTTTTCTAGTACCTAGGCAGAATTTAAGGAAACCTCAAGAGCGTCCCTCTCACAAAAGTGTCGAAAATAGACTTACTTTGTGGACAAGGTGTTTCACAATCTATGCCGGTTCCTACATGTGGTCATCCAAAAATAAATTTCCGACATTTTTATCTAGTTCAGGTTAAAAGGAGTTACATGTATCTGCCAAGTCCAGGACAAGAATTACAAACACAATATAGGAAGGAAAACTAGATAACAAAAAGGGAAATTCAAGCCGAAACGGTATTGGAACTGAAACAAAATAATACGTACGAAACTCGAGCCAAAATATATTAAAGAAGCGAGACTAGAAATTGCATATAAATTTGAAACACATGCGAGCAGAAAGCGCAGAATCACCTGAAGCTAACTAGCGTGGTATTAGTTCGGGTAAGTTGTGATATATGATAACCATACATCCCCTTGAGAGGACATAGTAGAATGTACAAGGGAAATATAAAACATATGTACTGGCTTCAATTGTACAATATTTTAGCGCTTTATATGGAAATAGATGAGCTGGCGCACTGTGTCCCAAAAAGCTAAATTTTTACTTGACGCTCATCTATTCGTTTATGTTTATGTTCATGTTTGGCTTGTTTGTTTGTATAGTACTGTTGCTTGTTTATTTGTACCAGAAATGTTAACATTTCGATTATCTATTCATAATACCCTGTAAGTGAATCATCTTTAATTGTTTGTTCATTCGTTTCTTCGTTCATTTGATTCACATTTTCCATGCCAAATCACGCATTATTCTTGTATTCCTTGTTATAATGTTGGTAAAATATTGTTACATAATGTTATATGCATTTGTTATTTTCATTTGTAATTTGTTTTAAAACAATTCAGCCTTTTACTGCGAGAAATATTTAATATATCATTAAATAACATTAACAAATTGTTTGTTTCTTTGTTCGATATTTTGACTTTGATGGCTAACTCAATCCCTGACACAATGATTGAGAGGCTAATATTTCCAACAATGCCAAATATGCATGAGGATATTGTGCCTAAACCTTTCCAGGAGAATTTGCTACCCGACTTCGTTTCATTATTCACCGTTTTTTGTTTGTCTATCATAGGCCTAAGACGCATTTTAGTTGCTTTATTTCATTTTGTTGAATTATATTTGTTGTAAAGTTGTTGTTGTTGATTGGGGGAAGAGTGTTTATGTGGTAGTTGTCGTTGTCGTGGTGTTGGTGGTGGTGGTGGTGGTGGTGGTGGTGGTGATGGCGATGATTGTTGTTGTCTTTGCATGTTGTTGATGTTTCTGATTTCTTTCCTTTGTTTCTTTTGTTTTGTTTTTTGTTGTTGGTTCGTTTCTTTGATGCGTTTGCGCTTACTTTTGCCCGTCCTCATTTTCCGAGGTCACGTTGATTCCGGGTCGCAGGTTGAAGGAGCTCGTCCTGGGTCGATCCTTGCTCGCGGCCACGATGTCCTTCACCTCCTCGTAGTAACCTACCATGTCCTGGACCCGCTTGCCCCACTGCTCCGGCACGCCGCTAGCCTTGTGCATCTCGGCTAGCTCCCGCATGAGCTCCTCGAGCGCGGGGAGGATCTTGAGCTTCTGCGAGAGTTCTGATTGCACCTCAGCTAGCCCCGAGCTGTATTCGTCAACCTGTTAGAACAAATCGAGAAGTTTTGGCATGGGGTCATGAATATGGTTCAAATTAACATATTGGAAGCATATGCGATTTTACAATATTGAATGATCATTGTCGGGGTTGAAATCCGAGTCTAAATCGATGAAATTGTAAATAATAAACTCTTCATGTTGTATAGCTCCCTCTCAAGACGAAAATTACTTTAGCTTTAAAACAATGTTTTTTTTTACTACAATCGACGGATTTGCTATTCCCATTTGGAAATTATATATCAGAACTGCATATTCTGAGATCTTCATGGTCGCAGCTGCCATGGAATGGCCTTAGGCGGCAGCACCGGTACATTTTTTATTATTCAATTTCTCGAAAGCAGAAGTGTTTTAGGGTTGTAATTTTCTAGTGCTTATGATACATCCACAGGGGGCATCCAAATATATCAACATTTTAAAGATTTACTATCCATCCAATTTTCAAAACTTTGCATTATCACTAATGTACTATGATCTATATTTTATGTTTTGATTGGTATGTGTATATATTGCAACAAAAAATGTAGAGCACATACATAACTTTCAGTATTATATAATTTGTAAATGAAATACTCTTTCGTACCATTTTCAAGCGCAATATACGGTTAGGGCTTCAATATTACACCATATAATAGACACTGTTAAAACATAGGGCCATGCATATCAGATTTGTAAAACCAGGGAGTTAAGCTCTCATCTCCCTGGTAAAACTGGAAACATTGTTAAACAATGCCTTTAACTCGCGTGTTCGCCCGGT
Organism: Strongylocentrotus droebachiensis; assembly: GCA_035222895.1. Lineage (NCBI taxonomy): Eukaryota > Metazoa > Echinodermata > Echinoidea > Camarodonta > Strongylocentrotidae > Strongylocentrotus > Strongylocentrotus droebachiensis. The sequence goes on along the minus strand of JAVYIG010004580.1, from coordinate 100,081 downwards.
AATCAGATATCTTGTCTTACGTGTGAATATGAATCTTCCTTAATCTTTTACTTGTAAACAAACTTCTTACCTAGTCGATACATCTTTCTTAATATTATCTTTTTCCTGAACATTTTTAATTAAATTCACATGACTCTTCCTTATTTCATTAGATTTATGTGAAGAAACCTGTGTTTCTTAATCTTGTCTGTTCGCTGGTGTGAACATACCTCGTCCTTTATCTTGTCTGTCCGTGTGAACACCACATTGGCCTGATTTGACTGACCGCTGATTGCTGAACTCTGCTGCTTTGACCTTTCCAGTTCTTCATTCATCTGACACAACTGCTTAAAGGTTTCATATCTAAGGGACATTACGAATAATGATAATAATGGAGAATATTTATTAAGCGCAAATAAATTGAAAATGTCTCTATCCGCTTTACAATCATGGCAAATTTGAATATATAAACAACATAATAAATAACAAAGTAGATAAGCAAATGACAAAATATATTTACGGAAAAGTAAACCAATTCACCTATAATTACACCTAAGTAAAACTATTTGATATTACATATTACAAATTGAACAAACAGACACCCATTATGTCGAGCTAACCATGCAGCAAAAGGCAAAGAACCTATATAGGAAACCCTCGAAAACAATAACTTTCAGGGTTCCAAAGCCGCTAGTGCTTCCAACAACTCGGAGCTGATCAGGACATTGGTAAATGACGGAAACAGAGACCTCTTATCTATGAGAAAACTTAGGTCCTCTAGTTCTGGTAGTGCATGCCACATAATAAAACTTCCCAAAATCAAACAAAACTTCACGGAATCTTGAAGACTAGAAATAAACGATACGTGATTCATGATGTGGATAAAATAAGTTTTGTTAGCAATCTGCTAGTCCAGACAGACCACAATCCTTTTTCCTTCTCGAATTCCAATTCCATTACCTGATTTGAAGTTCAGCTTTGCCGTATTTACCTTCGATTTTTTTTAAACGCGATCATCGGGTACAACGACAGATATTATTATGTCAAGAATTAATGTATGAAAGGAGATTATTACCATGGTTATAGCAAAATGTATAGCTAGGAAAAAGTGGGTTATTAAGGTCATTGTTTAGGAAGGGGGTTGAGGTCGAATTTTTCATAAAGCAAACGCTCGGACGCGTTAGATGTTTCGTTCTCGAGATATCATGAGTGTCTTGATATCATTTTTTATGTACAAAATGAGACAATTTTCGAGGGAATAATGTTTGGCGCATTGTAAACCATTTTCCCACATTGAAATAAGAGATGGAAAGATTGTTCATGATCGTCCACGTCCTCGTACCTCAATCCCACGACGTCGTTTCGTAGGTTCCTGATGTCGGCCACGGTAATACCTCCCTGTGCATTAGCTTCCTGGGCAGTCCGCTCGGCAACGAAACGTTCAACGAGCCGCCGCATAATGCGCTGTCGAAGAAAACAAAATTGTTACAAATATGCTTCGAAGTTGATTTGTCTTAACAAAGAAAAGGTAAATTTAGCTGTTAATAAGGGAGTTTACAGATACAATCTGGGCATGGGCAGATAAAGGTCATTTGTACCAAAAAGGTAAAACCCACAGAGATGCATACTGGATATGCGCTCATGAAAGTTATGTAACATTATTCATTTATGCAGCAACGGTACATTCTATGATACGTAGGTGGAAGCATTCTTTTCAAGAGGGCAAACAAAAGGTGTTCATGAAGCACATCTAGCCCTTTGGCAGTTATTATTGTAAGATGCTCAAAGTGGAACTTCTCCATGTGTAAAAGATCTGCGGATATTTGGGGTCATTTGTACCATGTGCTATCTGTAAACTCCCTTATTGTGTTGTGTTGATGCCGCCCTCTAATTACTTGTTCGATGTTTCGACATGCGATTATGACATTAGAGGGCGGCCTTTAGTTTTCACCATAGTTGTGACACACGCGAACTAAAGTTCCAATTTATGGAGCGCTGAAATAGCTCCCTCCCTTAGAGATTGTATGTAGGAGGGAACTATTCGGAGCTCCATGAATAGAACTTTGAATGCATATGCGTGCGCGTGTCACAACTACCTGTCCATGAAATAATAAGTGGTATTCAGTGCTGAAATGTAATGTGTGAAATACATGGTTAGAAGCGATCTATTGAAACATTTTAAGACGAAATTTCCTACCTGATAATTGGACAAATCCACTCGTTTGTAAGTTCTTTTCCTTTTGTGCATATCATCCATTTTCTGAAACAGCAAGGAAATAAAAGGGTGAAGGCAAAGGGGAGAAAAAGTCGGCAACGTAGGAAAAGGAATGCGATAGGACTAAATCATTTAGTGTGTGTCGACGGTTTCATTAGCAACAAATACAGCATCGGCAAAAATCCTTGTAAAGTCTACACTAACATAATTCAAACATACATTCCTGACAATGTTATCTCCAGAACATTTCAATAATCCCACATTCACCAATTGATTCAGTCATCCTTGTATTTGTTAGGTATGATAATTTGCTGATAAAATTGCCTGAAAATTATTTTTACGAGTGACAAGTCGTAACCACATGTGGTGATTTACCTGAACCTCCTGGCGACAGTGCGACGAAAAAAGCAAAATAGCGCTAATTTCCGCCGTAGCGGAAAAACACTATCACTCGGTAACGGCTACGGACTTTCAGTCCGATGGTGCGACACCATAGGGATACTGACTGTTCGTTATTAGATGATCTATAACTTAAAACATCCTTTGTTGTTCTACAACGCGGGGTGTTATGAGAACATTATCTAGAATCGAGCGTGTTACAGGGGGTGTAGCATGGCAAATACTGGTTAACGCCATCTTCGACTTCGTTTGGACAACTGCTCGTAAACAAATGGACTTGATTAACGGTCAGCGCGCTAGCGTTCGCGAAACAGACCGAATTTCTCCTCACGTTTCGGTTTCGCGTATGCTGCACGCTCGTGAATACTGCAGTCGCGTCGTCCGTAGTCCCGCCGAGTCAGGCCACGGGAAAGACACGTAGTCTCGCCATGCTACACCCCCTTTAAGATAGAAAGGAGAATCTGTTTCTCTTACTAAGGAAGAATCTTGAATCACTTCTGTCTGAATGTTTCGACGTCGACGACACATCTGCCACCATAACTTTAGACGTTGCTTAAGCTGGCTGCAGTCAGGTAACAAATTGAACGGCGGCGGGACGGTGATGGTGTCGTTAAGGAAACTCATCCAAAGTGTGGTTCGGGCGAATTTCCACTCCACGTCGGCGTTTTCCTGTGAAATTGAAAATGAAATTGAAATTAACTTTGAACTTGAACTTATAATTGAAATTGATATTGAAATTGAAATTAAATTTGAATTTGAAATCCAAATTGAAATTGAAATCCAAATATAAATTGAAACGTAATCCATATTGAAACTACCGGGTAAACTGGATCCATACACTTTGTATATCAATACGTTTGGTTCACCGAACAGTGCTTGTTTTATTACCCAAAAATGTTTTATTGATAATGACTTATAAAACACGTCTCTTTTTTTTTACATCCATCTTCATTCTGCTAAAAGTACCACATATTTTGCCTAGTTTGACTAGTATAATACGATAAAGTCTATGCTCTTTCGGGTAAAGTAAACAAATTACAATTTCATTGTGATTTACTATCGCGGTTTATTCGTTGAAGTAGTCAGTTTACTGTTATTTTCAGGTCGTTTTCTGTGTAAAATCAAAGGGTCGGGCGACAAAGCTACATTCTTCTTCTTCTTATCGAGTCACTACACAAGTCCCGTCCAGTGGTCCACACAGGCTTTGGCACGACAATTCACGGCTTCCAGGTCATCTTGGGTGCATGGCTCTGGCAGGAGTGGGCAGACTAGCAGGTGTTCCAGACCCGATGGAACTAAGCAAGCACGTTTTAGCACACGAGTAACCTACAGGTACACAAATCAGCAAACTTAGCTCACCTCTACTTTGTTGAAGACGTTACTCATAACGGCAATGAGAGCATTAAGGAGGACCAACACAGCGAAGATGTAAAAGGCACCGTAGAGGAGTTCCCCTGCACTCCTGATGACCTCGGGCATTGCTTTGATGGTCAAGGAACCCCGGTCAATCAGACCAAAGAGTGACCAGTAGAGGGTCATCATGCTGCGTCCCAGGCTGTACAGGGAGTTTTCAATGATTTTTCAAGTAATTTAGATGAAAATAATGAAATTCCTTCTTATTATTTTCCGTATCCGTACACCTACCCTCTGGACATCCACCCCTGGACAAACACTCCTAGGATAACCACCCTCTAGGACGACTACATCCTAGGGCAACCACCCTCTAGGACAACTACCCCCTAGGACAACTACCCTCGGACTACTACCCCAAGACAACTACCCCCTAGGACAACTACCCCTTAGGACAGCTACCCCCGGACTACTACCCCAAGACAACTACCCCATGACAACTACCCCTTAGGACAACTAGCCCCGGACTACTACCCCAAGACAACTACCCCAGGACAACTACCCCCTAGGACAACTACCCCCGGACTACTACCCCAAGACAACTACCCCAGGACAACTACCCCTTAGGACAACTACCTCCCGAACAACTACCCCTGACGGCAACCATCCTCTCGGGCAACTACCCCCGGACGAGTATCCTAGGGGGTAGTTGTCTAGGGGGTAGTTGTTCTATGGGATAGTTGTCTGGGGTTAGTTGTCCGAGGGGTAGTTGTCCTAGGGGGTAGTTGACCTAGGGGGTTATTGTCTGGATGATAGTTGTCCGGGGTAGTTGTCATAGAGGGTAGTCGCCCTAGAGGGTGGGTGCCCTAGGGGGTAGTTGTTTAAAGGGGTAGTTGTCCTAGAGGGTGGTTATCCTATGGGTGGTTATCCGCGGGGTGGATGTCCAGAGGGTTGGTGTACGGATACGGAAAATAATAAGAAGGAATTTCATGCGAAGAGCGATCTATATATAGTCCTTAGGCCAATCGGTTTAGGCCGACTAAGTCTCATAGATTCTATTTTCTCATACATTAAACTGGTCTACGTTGCATTGGTCGTCGACCAAACTGGTTTATGTCCCATTAGTCCTACGTCTTAAGACTTCCATTCCAATTTTCCTACGTCATATTGGTCATAACCCCCCCCCCCCCCCCCCCCACAGTTGGTTCTGCGTGCAATTGGTTCTACATCCCATGTTATAATAATGTAAATACATTGTGTCCCATTGGTCAGTGTTTGTTCAACCTCCAATCGGGTTACATCGATTTGGTCCTATGTCCAACAATCCTATGTGTCACTGGTCTTACTTGCTCTCGGTTTCCTTCGCTGTGTTCATGGATACATTTGTCTTACCTAGCTCCCATTATCATATGTCCAAGTGGTCTACTTCGCATTGGTCTGATTATAATTGTTTAACGTCTTATTGATTCCCGACCACATATGTTTGTCATGTTAAGACATAGGACGTATAGGACGTGTAAGACGTATAAGACGTATAAGTCGTATAGGACGTATAGCCTGATGGCGCGTTTAAGGTTTCGATCCCAAACTACCTTAGGATACGATTAGTTCTCAGTTTGTAGATAGCATATCTCAAAACCGTGATAGCCATTGGAATTGAGGGTGATTTTGCGTTTTATGGAGGGCAGTACAGTATTGCTGAATCAAGGGTAGTATTCAGGATAGATCAATCATTCGTACGTCGTCCACCCCCCCCCCCCCTCCCCATCTCAAGCCCTGCCCACTTCCCAGACATAATAGGTCGATGATGACAAACAGTCCTTACTTCCTATACTCGTAAGACCTGTCGCAGTCTCCATTCGCATCATTCGTCTCACATCTCTCTATGTCTGCCTGGCTGTAGATGTTATAGTTGAACGTCATCGCCGAAGAGAACGAGATGATGACAGCGATGACGAAGAGGAAGAAGCTCGACGTCCTCTTCACCATGTCGCCTGCCGAGATGACCAGCGGACCAACGAAATCGTTGGCGATCAGGAATGACATCAACTTGGTGAAGGCTAGAACCGAGACGATGCCGAAGATACCGTTCCCGATCAGAGACGGATCGTTCCATTTTCGGGACAGGATGGAAGTCGTTTTCTCGCAATCTGACGTTGATGGCGGTCCTGTGGTTACTTCTGCTTCACCCATCTGCAGGGCAGGTGATGAGAGACAGCGGAGGTCGGCAAGTATTTCGATGATGATGCCATTGACGACATCCTGGGAGGGGCCATTGAGTTCTATCTCTTCGAGTCTGAGACGCGTGATGCCACTGATGTTGGTAGTGGAGTTTTCAAGGACGTTCACGGCCTTCGGGTCTATGGTCGGTGCGGCAGGGCATGCCCCCTGTAGTTGATTATTTAACCAATGATAGAGAAAGTAGAGAAAGACACATACAAGTGAAAGAAACAGAAATATATATATACAAATTCATAAAAAATAATCAGTAGAAGAACATGAGATTGGGAGGAGGGTAGACAGAAATACAGAACAGATTCGAATTATTATCAACGGTATCATAAAAGACCAAGGCGGTCTTATCGAAGAAAGCCCCTTTATCTTATGATATCAGTTATGATTACGTCCCCTCCCCCTGCCAAACTCCCCCCCCCCCCCATGAAGTTGCAGGGCGTCGCCCCCTGTTAAGTTAATTTAAGATCTTAGGGACTTGGTATTTATCAATGCCTTACCAAATGGCACTAATGCATCGACTTGGTTTCGAACGCGGGATCGCCCGGTATAAACGAGACCACTGCTCTACCACTGAGCCATCTCGCCTCCTTGGATAAACCAGGGGGTTTAACTCACAACTCGCTGGATAGACTTACCAAATCAACGAGACCACTGCTCTACCACTGAGCCATCTCGCCTCCTTGGATAGACCAGGGGGTTAAACTCACACTCCCTTGATAGACTTACCAAATCAACGAGACCACTGCTCTACCACTGAGCCATCTCGCCTCCTTGGATAGACCAGGGGGTTTAACTCACAACTCGCTGGATAGACTTACCAAATCAACGAGACCACTGCTCTACCACTGAGCCATCTCGCCTCCTTGGATAGACCAGGGGGTTTAACTCACAACTCGCTGGATAGACTTACCAAATCAACGAGACCACTGCTCTACCACTGAGCCATCTCGCCTCCTTGGATAGACCAGGGGGTTTAACTCACACTCCCTTGATAGACTTACCAAATCAACGAGACCACTGCTCTACCACTGAGCCATCTCGCCTCCTTGGATAGACCAGGGGGTTAAACTCACACTCCCTTGATAGACTTACCAAATCAACGAGACCACTGCTCTACCACTGAGCCATCTCGCCTCCTTGGATAGACCAGGGGGTTTAACTCACAACTCGCTGGATAGACTTACCAAATCAACGAGACCACTGCTCTACCACTGAGCCATCTCGCCTCCTTGGATAGACCAGGGGGTTTAACTCACAACTCGCTGGATAGACTTACCAAATCAACGAGACCACTGCTCTACCACTGAGCCATCTCGCCTCCTTGGATAGACCAGGGGGTTAAACTCACACTCCCTTGATAGACTTACCAAATCAACGAGACCACTGCTCTACCACTGAGCCATCTCGCCTCCTTGGATAGACCAGGGGGTTAAACTCACACTCCCTTGATAGACTTACCAAATCAACGAGACCACTGCTCTACCACTGAGCCATCTCGCCTCCTTGGATAGACCAGGGGGTTTAACTCACAACTCGCTGGATAGACTTACCAAATCAACGAGACCACTGCTCTACCACTGAGCCATCTCGCCTCCTTGGATAGACCAGGGGGTTTAACTCACAACTCGCTGGATAGACTTACCAAATCAACGAGACCACTGCTCTACCACTGAGCCATCTCGCCTCCTTGGATAAACCAGGGGGTTTAACTCACAACTCGCTGGATAGACTTACCAAATCAACGAGACCACTGCTCTACCACTGAGCCATCTCGCCTCCTTGGATAGACCAGGGGGTTTAACTCACAACTCGCTGGATAGACTTACCAAATCAACGAGACCACTGCTCTACCACTGAGCCATCTCGCCTCCTTGGATAAACCAGGGGGTTTAACTCACAACTCGCTGGATAGACTTACCAAATCAACGAGACCACTGCTCTACCACTGAGCCATCTCGCCTTCTTGGATAGACCAGGGGGTTTAACTCACACTCCCTTGATAGACTTACCAAATCAACGAGACCACTGCTCTACCACTGAGCCATCTCGCCTCCTTGGATAGACCAGGGGGTTTAACTCACAACTCGCTGGATAGACTTACCAAATCAACGAGACCACTGCTCTACCACTGAGCCATCTCGCCTCCTTGGATAGACCAGGGGGTTTAACTCACACTCCCTTGATAGACTTACCAAATCAACGAGACCACTGCTCTACCACTGAGCCATCTCGCCTCCTTGGATAGACCAGGGGGTTAAACTCACACTCCCTGGATAGACTTACCAAATCAACGAGACCACTGCTCTACCACTGAGCCATCTCGCCTCCTTGGATAGACCAGGGGGTTTAACTCACAACTCGCTGGATAGACTTACCAAATCAACGAGACCACTGCTCTACCACTGAGCCATCTCGCCTCCTTGGATAGACCAGGGGGTTAAACTCACACTCCCTTGATAGACTTACCAAATCAACGAGACCACTGCTCTACCACTGAGCCATCTCGCCTCCTTGGATAGACCAGGGGGTTTAACTCACAACTCGCTGGATAGACTTACCAAATCAACGAGACCACTGCTCTACCACTGAGCCATCTCGCCTCCTTGGATAGACCAGGGGGTTTAACTCACACTCCCTTGATAGACTTACCAAATCAACGAGACCACTGCTCTACCACTGAGCCATCTCGCCTCCTTGGATAGACCAGGGGGTTAAACTCACACTCCCTTGATAGACTTACCAAATCAACGAGACCACTGCTCTACCACTGAGCCATCTCGCCTCCTTGGATAGACCAGGGGGTTTAACTCACACTCCCTTGATAGACTTACCAAATCAACGAGACCACTGCTCTACCACTGAGCCATCTCGCCTCCTTGGATAGACCAGGGGGTTAAACTCACACTCCCTTGATAGACTTACCAAATCAACGAGACCACTGCTCTACCACTGAGCCATCTCGCCTCCTTGGATAGACCAGGGGGTTAAACTCACACTCCCTTGATAGACTTACCAAATCAACGAGACCACTGCTCTACCACTGAGCCATCTCGCCTCCTTGGATAGACCAGGGGGTTAAACTCACACTCCCTGGATAGACTTACCAAATCAACGAGACCACTGCTCTACCACTGAGCCATCTCGCCTCCTTGGATAAACCAGGGGGTTTAACTCACAACTCCTTGGATAGACTTACCAAATCCTGGAACAAGCTGAGGAAGGTCAAAACGAAGTAGACCATGAGCAGGATGGAGATGAGGGTGTCCCTGATATGCTCGAAGGATGACATAATCTTCCTGATCCCACATAGGTACGCCAAGTACATCTCCCTCCAGCCCATTCCTATAATGGTCATTAGAGGAGTAAAATGACTTGATAGAATTGTCAATGTTTTTGCCGATGTCATCGTCCCTCATCGTTCACAAGTTCATGCAAACTGTCAATGAGGTTGACTTCGACAACGGCATTGCGAACCCTGATGTAATACTTTTGGCTCCCGACAAACTAATTCATCGGATACATCTCTCTCTCTCTCTCTCTCTAGCCTGTTCCTATAATGGTCAAGAGAGAGAGAGTCTTTTGACAAACGGTTTTTGACATTATGATTCCAATCATAAATATCTTGATAATCAGACTGGTGATCGGCTTGTAAAAGTCGTGTGATTCCTGACTGACTTCAAAGTTTATAATTATGATTGTAGCATGAGCTAAATCCAGGTTTTTTTTTAATAAAGAATCTGAGGCAATGTTAAGCCTCAGTCACAAATACCATTTCGAACAGCTACGAACGCCGTACGAACGATTTTCAGACCATTTCATAAGATCTTCTTAAGAAGGCCGTACGAAACCAGCACTCGTAGACCGTTCGTAGACCGTTCGTAAGTTTGCAAACTGGTCGATGGTCTTGTCGAAGATTTTGTTCAACCTCGTACGAAACCCTCTCTTCCCAAGGCGGTCGTACGCACGTCGTAATAACACCGTAAGAACCACGCAAGATCCCTTTAAAATAGTCTTACCAAGCACGAAGAGCAGGAGTATGCAATGCACAATGTACTGGTTGCGTGTCATGAAGATGTTATGCAGGTGTGATGAAGTGTCTATATTTAACAAGATGGCCAGCATGCTAAAGTCTGCCCCTGCCTGCATCACGAACTTGACATACCTAGAACCAGACAATGACAATAAGACAGAGTGATGAACGTCGACGACAGTAATTTGAAATATCAACAACAACGATGATGTTGACGATAATAATGATGATAATAATAATAATAATATTAGCAATACCAATAAGAATAATACAAATTAAAAAAATGATACTAATATTAACAATGATAATAATAATAAATATTATGATGATAATAACAAACATAATAATAATAATGATAATATACTGACTAATATTAACTGAAAACAATTTCACTCGATTTGAGAGTGAGGTGAAAAATGCTTAGTGAACTTTTTCCTTTTTATATTCGTTTGAAAGAACTGAACAAAAGAACAAAAGATTGATTTTCTAATGCCCATATTTTCAAAATGAACCAGGCAATAGCTTTAAAAAGTCTTGCACTACAAAGTATCATATTGTGTGTGTCTAGCGCATGTGACGTTGAGCAAGATTGAATCCACTTCTAATAAACCCCACAGTAGACACCACTACTTAAGCACCACATAAACGATCATAGCATATTGTTTCCAGAGAGTTTTTATTTCCTTCTTATTTTTAGGAAGGGGATGTAACTCGACTTTGTCTTTTATTAGAATTGCCGAGTTGTTGTCTTTCTTTTTTTTTTCTTTTTTAGTGTGCTATATTAAACGTGTTTCAACAAAATTCACATCAATATAGCACTTACGGAGTTCGAACGAGATGCCGAATATGTGTGGAGACGCCGAGCTTGTAGAGAATTGATAAAAACGGGAAAGCCACGACAAGACCGATGAAAGCGAGGAAGTTGACCAAGGGCGGCTTGTCACGGAGATGGGCGAGGTGGCGATAGAACTGGGCCGAAACTGCTTGCTGGGTGTTCGGGTGCGCGACGAACTGTGTAGAGATTTTGACGGAAAACACGACTTTAAAAAAAAATCTACTCTAGTGCGATTTCAATACCTTAATGTATTTCCTATCGAGATCACGTTAAGATAGTATCATAATCCATCCTTTCGACCTTTGAAATCATCAAACATTTCATTCTAAAATATGCGATACATGACATTATATTATTCTCATTATCATCATTGGTAGTAGTTGTTGTAGTAGTGGTGGTAGTAGTAGTAGTAGTAGTAGTAGTAGCAGGCGCGTACGCAGGATTTTTTCGAAGGGGGGGGGGGTTAACATTTTAAAATCGCGCCGAAAATTCAGCGGGGGCGGGGGGGGGGAGGGGTTGGGGGTAAGGTCACCTTTTTTTGGTCACCCATTAGCACAATTCTTTTTTCTTTCTTTTTTCTTTTTTTGTAATTAAAACAAAAATGAGGGGGGGACTTTTCTTGCAAAACACACACAATTTTTTTGACCCCCAACCCCCCCCCCCCCCCCTGTGTAAGCGCCTGAGTAGTAGTAGTAGTAGTACTAGCAGCAGCATTGGTATTTTCTTATTATTATAACATGTACACCTACTGTATATATATATTTAAACTGTGAGGCATATAAGTTTAACAAAGAGTCAACCCATCTGTCTAAAGATTGATTGATCTATCAACCACTGAACTTGTACCCTAGATGGCTCACCTGCCGTTGTTCATACTTGATAGCTTGTGTCACTTTGGGGATGTTTCCAACATGGCGCTGGATTTGGGCGCCCCCATTCAGTGCATTCGTCTCCTGGAACGTGAGTACTGTATTGATCTGTGCAAAACGAACAACATTTTACGTATAATATTAAGTTATAGCTAATTCACAGGTTTGATATGACTCGATATATGATTAACTTAATTTGTACATTATGGTTCAACTATGGATATTTTCTTTTTCTTTGTAACCCATGTACATAGATATGTTTACGACATGTTATTTTTTGTTACCCACTTGAATACATTTTGTAACATTGTGTTATGTTGTTGTTAATAAATTCAAATTCAATATATATATATACATTGACTTTGTGAATAACAATTGCTCCTGAATTGTTTAAAACCCCAATTCACTCTTCGTCCCCTCCTTCTTCTAACCGCCTCCTTCGCCCCCACCCCCTTTCAACGCACAATCTACCCCTCCCACACACTTATTGTGAAGCACTGCCTCCCTCTTTCCTTCTTTCGCTTTGGCTTTCAATTCAATGTATTCACTCATTAAAACCACATAAATTACCAATACAATTTAAAAATACAAAAATATAAAATTAAGTTTATCAAATATAATTGGATCATATCATAACTAACCTCCTCAGAGTCGCGTGCGTATGATACAAGTTCGGCGGCCAACCTCTCCATTTTATCCGCTAGCTCGAGATATCGCACTTTAAACTCCACCTGTGAAAAGAATGGAAGAGCCCATCTAGGATAAACTTTCAAAAAGAAACATAATAGTTGAGGACGAACTCGAGATACCGCACTTTAAACTCCACCTGTTAAAAGAATGGAATAACCCATCTAGGATATCGTTTCATAGAGAATCATAAGAATTTAGGACAAGCAACTTTTGCATTAATGTTCAGACAAATTAGATCCAACTGCTTAATCTCCTTAATCATCATCATCTTTATTCTTCGTCCACATCGTCATCTCCAGCAGCTAAACCGAGCAAGCTAGCCTCATCATGATTAACAAAATTATAATCATCATCATCAACGTCGTAGTAGTAAACACCATAATTCTGTTTCAACAGGATCATTAACATCAACGTAATTATCAACATCAACATCACTGTTGTGACAGCTGCACTTAAATACACATATATTTGTAATAGCACTTCCTCAGGCAAGGTGCCTAGTATAGCGCCATCTATTGATAGCCACTTGATATCAAACACTCAGAAGGCTACAGAACATGGTTGTGTTGAGGTCCAAGAATCCCCTTTTTGCCAGAGCATCAAGGAGATTTCAGTTCTAAGTTTGTCATTATGTCAGGCAAAGAGGTTAGTTTTGTTGTATATTGAATCTATTTCTATGAATTGTTGAAACATAAAGTGTAAATTAGTGTGTGTATTTTGTACTTCATACTGAGAGATGTTGATGTTAGTATGTAGTGTAAGACATGCACGCCCATGCTGGTTTAATATGTACATTTGATTTGATATGAAGAACAATGATGATAGTGAAGATATTGTTAAATACTTTGAAGATTATTATGAGAGTGCTGAAGCACTAAGTAGAGATTTGGAGTTTATAATTGTTTAGTTCATCGATTCAAGCTATAGTGAAATTTAGTTGTGACATTTGTAGTGTGAGTTTGTATTTATGTAAAGCCATTTAATGCAGATGGACTAGAATAGGAACTGGGAATATTTTAATGAGTTATGAAGATCATGACACAATGTACATTATTTTATGAGTTTCTCAAAGAGACTGTGTTTATTGCTATATTGATGATGCTATGATGTACTTATATTTATTATTCTTTATCTGTGATTTATCCACAGTTTTCACGGAATGAATTGGAACGACATGATTACTCCAATTAAAGCTATGAATTCCTGTAGAAGCCTTTGTTCAGACTTTTGATTTATTATCGACCTCGCTGCAGCCACAATCACCATCATCACTTGGTGTCATCGTGGCCATCAATAACAGAAGCAAGAAGCGTTCACATCGTTGGCATCACTACCACCATCATAAACAACATGATTCTCGTTACCCTCTTGCAGTCATCGTCATCAACAGGATCATCAACATCAACATCACCATCGTCACCATCATGATCATCACTACCACCACTATCATAGACAACATGATGCTCGTTATCTTCTTGCAGTCATCCTCATCAACAGGATCGTTAACATCAGATTAATTATCAACATCAACATCACCATCCTCATCATCATCGTCGTCGTCGTCGTCATCACCCTTCCCCGGCATCACCTACCTCCAGGATAGCTATCCGTTTCATAACCCCACACAGTGTGAAAGCCCGGTCGATTGGGTCGGTGCTTGCGAGACATACATAGGCCTCGCTGGCCAGTCCGCCATAGATCTCAAGGGTCCCTACGGACCGTTGAAGATCATCAGCAGCCTCGTCCTGGAAGGCATCCGTGTTCAGCTCCGGGATCAACAGGTCTGCCTCCAGAAGCATCTTTAAAGAAGAGGATAATAGATTTATTGATTTGGTTGTGTCTTGGGTCATGTTATTCGAAAGAATGGTTTGGAAAATCTTGCACTGACTAGAAAAATAGAGGGGAGGATAAGTAGGGGTAGAAGGAGGATTCTGTGGATGAGTAGCTGAAGGAGTAGGATTTTTGAAAGTGGAATTGATCTCTGGGAGAATGGATTACTTCATAGAATATGGGACAGAGAGTTGTGGCATTCCATGGTCGCATGGTCTCAGGACATGGCACGTAAAGAAGAAGAAGAACCATCAACATATTTATCAAGCATCATTATCATCGTCATCGTTATTAACATCATCGCCACCATCATCACAATCGTCACCGTTATCATCACCACCACCATCCTACTCCTCCTCTTCTTCATCTTCCTCATCATCATCGCCATCACCATCACTGCCATCCTCATCCTCGTCATCATCACCACCACCATCCTTCCCCTTCCCTTTCTCCTCTTCTTCCTCCTCTTCTTCCTCTTCTTCCTCCTCATCATCATCATCATCATCACCATCACCATCATCGCAACCATTCTCCTAATCCTCTTCCTCCTCTTCTTCCTCCTCTTCTTCTTCTTCCTCCTCCTCCTCCTCATCATCAACACCATCACCATCACCGCCACCATCATTCTCGTCATCATCATCCATTACCTTTACTATTGCAAAGCTGTTGAGCTGGGCCGCCCTGATCATAGGGGTGATGTCTGGATGAATGTCGCTCGATTCGCATCTGCAGTTGATGATCGCCATTCGACCACTCTCGTCCTTACGCCAAATCAAAATGAAAACACGTTTAATGGCATCGTTTACCAAGGTTAAATCTGAGATGCATGGCCCTGCGTGTCATCAGTGTCTGTGATATGGTGTAATATTGAAGCCCTAAAAGAAATAGCGCTTCAAAATGATCATTAGGTGCCTCGAAAAAAGTAAAACATTTGAGTGACCGGTTTTACCATAAGTCCTACTCGTTTTCGCCAATATACTGTAGTGTTATGAAAACCGTTAGGAAAACGCAAATTTTGATTTCGATTTCCAATCATAAATATTTTGATAATCAGACAGGCGGTCGGCTTGTAAAAGTCATGGGGTTCCTGACTAACCTAAAGGTTTATAATTATCATTGCAGCATGAGCTAAATCCAGGATTTTGTTTCTGGATCTGAGACAAAGTTACCCAATCCCTTTAAGTATTATAGTTACTGGTAATAAATTGTTTGATTGATTGGGTCGTATTTCAGGATATGTTTTGTTCAGTTGTATGAAAGCAGAAGATAAGAGAAACGGAATGGTGAAAGATTGAATAAATTAAACCAAAACAAAAAGTTATCCATGTTTGAAATATGAGATCGCTATACTTATTCGAATTTCAAATGGGGAATTGATTAGTGCATTGTGGCGTAGTCATGGAAAACTCTTCCATTTGTCGTGTACATCATCTTTTGCGCTCACAAGACATGACGGACAAAAATGATAGATGGGGGGAAAAGAATCAAATTAGGAAAAATGGTGTAAAGAGAGAGAGAGAGAGAGAAAGAGAGAGAGAGAGAGAGTGTGTGTGAGAGAGAGAGAGAGACTAAGACAAGTGTAAAGAGAAATGAAAATAAGAGTGATAGACAGAAAGAGGGTGAAAGTGAAGGAGAACAGGAGGGAATGCTATAAATATAGCAGACCGAAAAGGGGAAAAGTGCGAGAAAGATGGGGAGAGTGTGAAGTATTTTTTAAAGAGTGGCCACACTGTCAAATGTATTGTTCACACTGTGAGCGGGTACATTCACACTGTGAAATCAAACTTCACAATGTGAACACTGTGTGGTTTACAGCATTGTGGCGGTGTCCACACTGTGAAAACACTCTTTTCACATTGTTGACTGTGTGTTCACACTGTGTTCACAATGTGGACTGTTTTCACACTGTGAATGAGTGTAAATGAGTGTGTTGAGAGGTAATGAGAGGGAAAGGGATGGAAAAAGAGGGGAAGGGTTTCAGACACAGAGGAGACAGAGAAGAAGAAGAAGAAAAAAGCATCTTACCTTTTCTTCAGCAAATTGGAGCAGGGTTCGTACGGCCTCATGGAAGTCAGCATCGACGGCTCTCAACATGGCGTCACCAATATGGGCGTTACCCTCTAGCAAAGGATACATCACCCCTAGCAGACAAGAACGAGCAAAATAAGAATGGACGATTCAAATTATTATTATTATTATTATCATTATTAAAGGTAATACAAAGTTTTGGGAAATTTTTAAAATCGGGTGGATAGTGATCTTTACAATATTGATATATTTGGATGCCCCCATGGATGTATTATAAGCACTAGAAATTTAAGCCCCTTAAACACTTCTGCTTTCGAGAAAAATTAAATATAAAAATTTACCGGTGCTCCCGGTAAATGTTGATAAATTTCAAATAGCGCCAACGGACGTACAATGGTAGCTGCGACCATGAAAATCTCAGAATATGTAGTTGTGATATATAATGTCCAAATGGGAACAGCTAATTGGTCGATTTTAGTCAAGAAACATCGTTTTATAGCTTAATTAATATCTTGACCTTGAGAGGGAGCTATACAAAATAGAGATTTTATTATTTACAATTTCATAACGTTAGACTCGAATTCAACCGCGACAATGATCACTGAATATTGTAGGATCGTATATGCTTCCAGTATGTTCATTTGAACCAAATTCATGACCCCATACCAAAACTTTGTATTACCTTTAAAGACATTTTAATCAGTGTCGTAGATGATGATGACGAGGAAGGAGGAGGAAGATGATATCAATGAAAATCAGATGAGGATAATTATTAGAATATTTATGGCGTTTCTGTTTAAAGTGTAATCAACTCGTGAAGGATCTTTAAATCAAATAAGTTCGGAAATAGTTTATTCATAAGACATGATTCAAATGGCGTTTTGGAGAATTCCTGTCAGTGGACAGATGGAAAAGCCTATTTGTAGTTTCTGTTCTACTTCTCCTTTCAATTCCGAATGGTCATTAACATGGAGATTTCGTTGTGTTCAGAGATCACACAGCTTGCTTGAAATTATATTAATTTGTATAAATATCAAACGTATTCAAAGGGAAAAGGTAAGGAATTATGTGATTACGTCATCCTAGATCTTCACCGCAAAATATAATTTGTTTTCGATTTTTAAGTTTCTTTCTTAGAAATTTCCTGGAAATTTAACCATTCTTCCTCACCTAGATATCCCTCGGTAATTGCCAGATTGAGTGCGCTCAGACCACTCTCATCCTTGGCGTCGATGTCCACATCGTTCTCGGGGCGGCCATTGAGCAGGGCGTTGATGGCAGCGACGTCGCCCTTCGACGCGGCGAGGAAGAACTGCTCCTGCGGCGTCAAACTCACGGCGTCGTCGTCGTCCCCCATCTTGGCTGTCGGTCTAGTCGGGCTAGTCGAAGACTAACCTATATGCTGACTGATATTGGGCCTGCTTTACTGGTCCTACTGATACAAACACAATAAGAAACGTAATGCAAGACCAGCAAACATACTGAGCCTAATGAGGTTTACTGGTTATTCAACATTAACTATGCTAAACTTGTATAGATTTTGTAGTCGCATATTACCGAAGATACATTCTCTCTTAAATAACAATACGTCCAGCGTTTAATACCAAACGCCTTGATTACCTTGTATTGGTGATCAATTATGAATCATCTCTCCTATATATTCCCTCCCTATCTTTGTATGTATGTCTCTCTGTCTCTTTATGTATGTATGTATGTATGTCTGTCTCTTTCTGTTTCTATCTCTCTCTCTCTGTCTCTCTCACACACAAACACGATTATCTACTCCCCTTTCTCTCTGTATTTACTTCTTCTTGCCCCCTCTCTTCTCTTTTTTTTTTCTCTCTCTCTTTCTCTCTCCCTTTCTACTCTATCTCTATCCACAAATCCCCGCTCGCACACGTGCACACCAACCCATCCACACACGCAGGTACAAAATCATACACACCCAGAATAAAACATGTTGTATATAATATGCCTATTCTTGAAGTGCCAGGATAAAATTCAAAGTTTAACAAAGACAGGTCATTAAACTATTATGCAATGAGAATACAATTATATTATTTCCTGAAGATTTAACAAATATGAATGGTGACAAAAATATACTCCACTGCTCTTCGACGCCCCCCCCCCCCTCCTATCCCATCACCATCCGTCCCAATTAAGACCATCGATCTGCATTAAGAACTCATTTTAAGGCTAAATGCGGATTTAAAGTGCTTAATGGTTTTTTGTTATCCAAGGGCAAGGCAATGCGGCACCAACATTCTTAGTTTATCAGCGTGGATTTAAAAACAGATTAATGGAATGTAATAGATCTACCAGTAAAGTAGCCTGAATTTCTGTGCCTAGTTCATCATTTTCATTAACATGATTAAGGTTCGTATTGCCATAAAATAACTGAGGGACATTCGTACACAGGCGAATCCCCTCAAAAGACTATTGAATTTGTTTTATGCAAACACTTACAAATACAGTTCGGAAAATGTCAAAAGCCATCGCAATTGTTTAAACCAAATAGATGACGATGTTAGTTTAGTCTCTGAAGTTGAAGTCAAATATAGGGTCGGAAGCAAAGAAACAATTGAATTATCGTTACGCATGTTTCCGCCCGAACAACATAATATTGATTATCGCTACATACAATGGAGTTTTTTGGCTCAGGTTAATCGGCTAATTTCACCATGTTCAAATTAATATTGTTATCATTACATATTTCGATGGCCATTAAAGCAACCAGTTAGAATATAAATTGTGAGCTTCTGAAATAATATGTGATAAATTGAGGATGTATCACAAATAAGATGATGCTCAGGGTATCAACATTTAGAAATACATTTTATCAAAGCTCATTTATATTTTATGTACAAGTCCAACCAACAGGAATCAACTTACTAACAAGCATTTATGCTTTCTAAGCAGTCAGGTAAAATAACCATCACTACCACGACATCTATCCGAATCTGTGCGTTTCAAGACTCCAAATCCAATCTTTAATTATCACACCGTATGTAACACTCTTCAAATTTGGTTTCAGTCTCCATCAGGTAATCACCATAATGTGTGTCATTCTTACCCTTTGACTATCATAAATAACGGTTTAGTAGGTTATTTTTATTGTATTTTTCTTACTTTATTCTTTGTTACGTCCTGTCGAAGATCTGATTTTGTATAATATGTTTCGTACGTTTACTTTTATTTAGACTCATTGTTCATGTATTCTATGTCTTATATTTAAATTATTTGTTTGTATTTTTTCCTAGCTGAATAAGCTACTCGTACCAATATGTGATTTAAATAGATAAATAAAATAAAATTATCACAAGTTTTGCTGGAGGGGGTTGGGCTCTTATTATTGGATTATTATGAGATGATTATATACAACCGGAGGCGTAATGGGTCAGAGAACACAAGTCACAAACATTACATAGATTCATAATTGACTTTCAATTGGTCGTCTGTTGAGAGACAGAAGGTCTTGAACTCGGTATTCATTACATAGCCCCAACACCCTCCCAACTCCCAACGGACGATATGTCATATAAATCTTATTTTGAAATCTAATTAAGATATTATCAAACTGAGCCTAAAGTCCGGAGTATGATTTTGGATCTGGTATACAAGTAATGAGTTGTGTAGACAGGTAAAAGATCATTTGTGAGCGTTATCATTGTTATTATGCAAGTGTAGAAGAACATCAGACAACTAAGATGTTCACTGGAAAGCATGGCACTTCAAATGCCTCCATATTCTAAATATGACAAGAAACAGCTTAAACATGAGGCCCGATTTTTATGCTACATGTTTGTGTAATCACATTTACATCTTTTTGTGGACAGGGCTGGTGACTTTACCAAATGGGCCAAATTTCTGATTATTTTGATGACTCCAGAACCTTACCGTACACACCAATACTTATATGCTACATTATTCTGATTTATTTGATTTGATTTGATTCATTCATTTCTGTTTGATTTTCTTTTTTCTTTTGCATTTTTACAAATATATAACAAACAAATATTGCAAATTTACACATAACACAAGAATATATGTAGAATAAAGTAAGGCTGGCTGTAACTAATCGAGAACATCAAACAGGAGGTTTGACAAAATAAGCAAAGCTTGATAGTATGACTACCCTCAAAGGATACGTAATAATACAAATATGGAGGAACAAAATATTGGTAAAAGGTAGAAAAGACAGAAAAAAGAAGAAAACAAAAAAGAAAGAGGGGATGCACATCAATATTCACAGACTTATGTGATAGTTGGATTTCAATTTGATATATAAAGACTTTAAAAAAACGAAAAATGCAAATTTGAATATTGAGTGGCCAACTTGGGATATAATAGAATGAGAAGACTCGCGAGGTTCGATCAACTTTTTCTGATTGACTCCACATCGTTTCTGTCACATTGCACTCGCATAACCACAACTTAACTTTATCTTTAAGGGAAATTAAAACTTTAAAAAGAAGAATTCAACATCGAGTGAGGAGAAAGAGTAATTTGAATTTCGCCCTGTGATAGTCCTGTTAGCATGATAAGGGTAAGATTCATGAAATGAAAACCTCATGAGACAGATTTTTGTTTCAAATATGCCAACTGACCTGAAGTCATAATCTCTAGGACTATGCTAAGCCTATTTTCACCTGCTGTGAATTGACGTTATTGATTTTCATATTCCTAAAAAAATAAGCAAAATGGGATTGCTTGAAGATATGCATCAAATATTCATATCTTCAGCTAAAGGCCTTATCTCTTCGATTTTTTTCTTCATTTCTTAGTAGGATAATATTCCAAGGTTATTTTGTCTAGCTTGGCTTTGTGGCAGCGTTATCGAATGTTCCACCAATTTAAACTGGGATGGTGGACTCCAATTTCAAATTGTTTCGTCAGCATTTGAGTTGAATAGGCTCACATTATTAACATTGGTGACATTTTAATTTAAGGGGGAAAACCAATGCCGGGTAGCCATGCCGATGAGCATAACACCGTCAGAGGATACCTGCAGTTGTGATTAAGGAGCTATTGAATTGCTCATCAATTTAATGTCATGTCATTGTGTTGCTTTCAATAGAAATTACCGGGGATATTACCATATAATAAGCTGATCGTTTACGTGCGACAGCGCAGATAGACGCCATTCAGCAAACTGCAAATTCTAAGAGTTCCCACTCCCCGTCCCACTCAAGTATTAGGGACTTTTAGATTTGAACGTCGACATAGTGGACTGCTAAACGTGTGACGTCCTTATAAGGCACTGGCAGTGCCTCAGAAGGCAGTGATATAAAAGGACGTCACACGTAGCAGTCCACAATGTCGACGTGCACATCTAAAAGTCCCTATTATAAGCATGTGAGCGTTTGTCACATTGTGTAAGTCACGTGACCAATATACCAAACACTATCCATGTAACGAGAGTAGATCTGTTCGCACATCCGGGTATTGGATTCTCTATTTGGAGTGATCAGAATATCACACAGTTCCATTATTGGGTTCTTGTCATGTCTTTTTATGTGTGAGATGGGGCTGAGAACAAGACAATTCTCTAAAGCATGAAGATAGAGAGGGTAGTGTGTGTGTGTGGGTGGTTGCTTCCTCTTTACTACACTAATATCAATTTGACATGCCTTCAAATGAAATTTGTTTATTTATAATCTGATAATATTTGATACTAACATTAAGAGAAGATACATCTTGGTTTCAATTGTTTGAGATTTATTAAGAAAATAACCTTATTATGTATTTTTTAAATTTAGGTTCAGCTTAAAGGTACTATATATGTCCCATTTGTAGGCCAAAAAATGAAAAGGTTAAATTCCAACGCTTTTTGAAAGATAATACTAATTTAGAACTTCCTTAAAAAAAGGTGGGGCTTGAAAATGTCTTGAAGTGGGAAATAACGACTATTAGTTGTCAAATCGACTTAGGAGCTATAGAGCCAATAAGTAATAGTCTTGATTTTCAGGCCATTGTACCGAATGGTCATACGTTTTATGCTGCGCAAAGATTCAATCAGTTTAATTTTGGCCATCACAAGAAGTGGGTTATTGATGTAGACAAATGCTCATGTATCCTTTACAGCTCATTGTATGTATGTTATTACTAAAGAAGAAAAATGCCAGTCAGTCACTCAATAGTGTCTGACAGTGAAGTCTAGCAAGTAAACGGGTTTCCTTGCATCATTTGTATATTAGGACACTGCTAACGTTTAAATTTCACAGATAGGACATACATGACATATGTTCATAATTCCTGCAAAGTTCTACAGAATTTGAGTTTGGCTGCAAAAGGGACATAGTACCTTTAATATGTTAAAAACATATAGTTTGTGGATAAGGCTCGCATATTTATATACTGGTTTGGGGACTTAGCTCCTTGCTGTGAAGATTTGCTGGGGATCCCCCCCCCCCAGTTTCCCTATTAAACACTTTCTTTCAACCTGTCTTACACTACTACATCAGTTGATTTACATATATGCCCTACATTATATCATTTAAAATGAACCTTTCCAAATTTAAGGCATAATATTTAATTTCATCGTTTTTTTTTCTCGTTTGAAAGGCATTGTTTAACAATATTTCCAGTTTTACAAATCCGAGATGCGCGGCCCGACGTGTTATGGTGTAATATTGAAGCCCTGAAAAATTGCCTTAAAAAAAAAAAAAAAAAATTTTTTGGAGTGACCGGTTATACCATACTTATTTTTCCCATTAGATTGTAGTGTTATAAAAACCGTTGGGAAAGATGAATTTAATTTGGAGAAGCCAAGTGAAGTGCTATTTCTTACATTATTATTGGGACTTCATTCCTTAGGCGTGCGGGAACTGATCAAATGGATTTGAAGGGGTCTGCCCGCTATTTATAAGGGCAGCTATTCATAGAGGATCGCTATTCATAAAGGAACACGTTATGGGTAGCGGTCATTATGAATAACGGTCCTTATCAATAGCGGTCCTTTTGAAAAGCTGTCCTTATGGATAGCGAGCTTGACCCGATTTGAAGCCATTCTGTTTTCAGAATGAGACAGGAAGGAACTGATGTGGAGTTAAGTGAATTATGATGCTTTCTGTTGCTGAAAGAGCGAGTAGATGTATAATGATAATATATAATAATCTGGATTTATATAGTACTTAATTTATTTATTTATTTATTTCTGATATTTATACAGGGTGGCACATATCACCAATTTGGTGGTCTTCCATGAGGCCCTGTTTGGTAAGACCTATACAACAAAATAACGGCATCAAAAACAAAATAGATAACTACACAAGCATATAAACAGGTAAAATACAAATTAATTGGTATCCCCATGAAATAACTGATCATTCAAGAATCATCCTTGATCAATTACAAGAAATAGGTGAATGGCATTCTTTTTTTTTTTAATGAAAATAAAATAAAGAATAGATAATTACCACAAGGAAAAAAACAAATGATTGAAAACGTTCATTTAATTATCTGATATAGCTTAACGCACGGGATACCAAAATTGTTATATACATATTTACATTGAATTGCTCTTTAACTAATACACTTAGTTTGTTTACAAGATAGCTGAAAATGGATACATTACATGTATGAATACATGATATAACGATAACCATGTCAACCAAATTTCATAACTTTGCAAATAGCAACAAAATGGTTAGCTTCGCACGAAACCCCCAAAAGTTCACTTACACGTCATCTATACAGATAACAGGGCTTTTAGAGCGTGTTTAAAACTGTTCAAAGTAGGTGACATTTTGACTGGACTTTTAAGTTGGTTCCATACTCTAATTCCAGAAATTAGAGGACTATTTTTGTGTCCGTCCTAAATTTGGGTACACACAATGCATCCCTTACAGCATATCTTGTGTTGTGATCATGTAGTAAACTAACATGATGTAAATCTTGATTTAAGCATGTTGGTGCCATGTCATGCATTGATTTATACATCATCACTGCACGTCTCAACTGGAAACGTGTCTGAATAGGCATCCATCCTAAGCGACTAAACATATCCTGTGAAGATACTTCAAATCCTTCTCCCAGCACTACACGTGCAGCTCGTGTCAGGGGTATATACTAATGCAATTAATCTGTTCGCAAAATGGACAAAGAGCCTTTAAGGTCATTTCCTAAATAAAACACCTACTTCCTTCTCATCATTACTGCAGTGTTTACTAATAATACTCCGACCTTATTAATTCTAAGACTAAACATATCATTTGAAGATACTTCAAATCCTTCTCCCAGCACTACACGTGCAGCTTGTTTGTTAACCTTTTGTAATTTAATCGTTTGTCTTTGAAATCGCTCAGACCACACCGAGGAACAATAATCAAAATGAGGAAGTACGATGGCATTATACAGAAGTTTCAGAGATTTGGCTCGCTTAATTACACTTATATTTCTTTGAGCAGTTTTAATAACTTTTCCAAATTCTCCGTCCAACGTAACTCTTTTCAAACAGCTGCCGTTTAGTGTGACAGAAATATCATTTACTTTGTTAAGAACTGATCGTGATCCAATAAGCATCACATTGGTCTTATCCGCATTAAGAACTAGACGGTTTGTTGTTACCCATGAAAATACATTTTCCATACCTTTGGTAAGCTTTTGTTCTACTTCTGTGACATTACTCCCTTGACTGTTAGAGTTGTGTCGTCAGCATACATATCAACAATGCCATCATGAATACATTTGGGTAAACTATTTATGTAGATAGAAAAAAGGAGTGGCCCTAGAATCGAACCTTGTGGGACTCCCATCATAATATCTAATACGGAATACCTTCACGCACAATGTGCATCATCTCCACTCCCGGGGGAGTATTCCTACCATATGGTCACGATGACGGCACAGGCTATTACCAAAACAACTATAGATGAAGTGTGGTTGACAAATAATATTTAAAACTTTGAACAGGTTTCTGGTATAGTAAGCTCTCAGTAATGTCAGTAACTGGCCGGAAGCCAGTATAATTCGTTTAACGATGAGTATAAAATGGGATCTTTGAGTTTTCGACAGAATTTGACAGATAATAGAACAATAGACTTACACCAATGCACTTGGAGAGGTTAGCTTTACAGAGTACCGAAGGGTGACTTCATAGTCGCCAAGGTTGCTGGTTCCAAACAAATTCGTGCTGTTCCAAACAATGGAGCTGTGAGTCACACCAGTGCCAAACACTGAATTCGCCCTGCACCTACCAGCCCGTTGCTTCAGTTCAGTTCAGTTTATTAAAAACCACATGGCATATAGTAATCATGAGTCATGACGAACAAACATGATCCAAATTGAATGATTTCGCGGTGATTCTCATTTAATTCAATTCAAATTAGGTTTTATTCAATCTCGTCAAAAAGTCCAAAGACTAAAAAATACGAGTTAACATCAAACATGCGCAAGTTCTGTTGTTTAGAACCAGTAACCTGGACGACGCTCGAATATTATATGACGTCACTACTTCAGTACTCTATAGTCAATAAACATACCATCATAATTCCATGATTATAACGCAATGTGGCCTTTCAGGCAGTCAATTAAAAAGAGCGAAGCATGTGATTCTCACCATTATCTCCTTGACATGGCAAAACAAAATGATATTCGTTTGCTGGTAGTACACGCACATGTACACAAAGCTTATTCATTAACCTTTCCCCTTCTTTTACAGTTAGCTGAAAGTTTCCCCGTCACACGATGTCACCCAAAGCTGTGTTTCTCTCTCTCTCTCTCTCTCTTTCTCTCTCTCTCTCTCTCCCTCTCTCTCTATCTCTCTCTGACTGTCTCTGTTTGTAGGTATGACTGGGTTTAAACTATAATAATGTTTTAATAACGATTATAATGTGTCAATTGCCAATGCAATATAAAGTTGTTAGAGCGTTTATGAGAATGTATCTGTCTGTCCCTATCTTACTCTTACTCTCTCTCTCTCTCTACGACATGTATAATAGCCATTGATTGACATTTAAAGCTGTAATTGAGACGATGGCATTTAGGAAAGTACACGGCTCCAATATTTCTGACGAAGATCCGCACACTAACAATGTTTGCACCTGGCCTACAATTTGTCGGAAGCCCGAGATAGGGTTATGATTTTATTTTGTAAAAAGGAAACTGAATCTTCTTCTGTTTTCATTCTCTCCCCCCTCTCTCTCTCTCTCTCTTTCTCTTTTCCCTCTCTCTCTCTCTCTCTATCTCTTTCTCTCTCCCTTTCTTTCTCTCTCTCTCTCTCTCTCTCTCTATGTCTCTATGTCTCTCTCTAACGCCTTCTCTTAACCTCTGTCGACTCTATCCCATTCTCTCTCCCCCCCCCCCCCGTTCCCCCTATATCTCCCCCTCTCTCTCTCTCTCTCTCTCTCTCTTTCAATCTATCCTGCTGGGTATCATTTTCTCTATCTTTTGTCTTTTATGCCCATTCTCTCTCTCTCTCTCTCTCTCTCTCTCTCTCTCATTATTATTATCGTTTTATCCCTTTGTTTCCACATTTTAACATTTCTATCATTTTCTATCCTCTCACACATCACTCTCTCTCTCTTTCTCTCTCTCTCTCTATCCCTCTCTCTCTCTATCTCTCCTTCAACATAATATTGTCTACGTTTTCAGGAGTATGATGGATTTAGGCTACCACTTTCGTTCACGTATCTTAATTCTTGATTGTCCGGCATATTCATAATACAGGTCAAATATTCACGGTCAAACCCATTAGCTTTAATATGTGCATGTGCACGCTACCGCAATAGGTGTTTCAAGCATCAACTTACTCATATTAAATCATTTTCTAATCATAACTATGATCATGAGCGAGGGTATATTCAAATCATAATTCGCGAGTAAATGGACCAAAAAATTATCTCATATCATAACTAGGTGAAGTGGTCATTAGATTTCATTCCGTCAGCGTATCACAAGTCATGTATATCAAGGTGAGAACTATAAACGGATGATCCTGTACAGTCATTTTATATTTTAGCTCTTGGTGAAGTCGCGAAATGATTTTGAACTTTTCTATTAAGATGAACTCATATCTAGTTATATCACGCATTTGGTCTAATTGTCAGTCGGTCTAATATCCGGTTTGTCTAATTCCCATTTCTCCTACCATCCATGATAAGGTCTAATAATCATTTGATGATTATTATTGTTTATAAGACGTGAATCTTAATCAAATGATTGGTTGAGATCGTAAACGTGACCAGTCATTTATTTTGCCTAACACGTAATTTGGATAACGACCGGTCATTATCAAATGCTAATGACCGGTCATTAGTAAAATCATGTTATAAAACATCATTTTATGAAACAAATAAAACATCATCTTATAAAACAAATAATACACATCATTTTGTACGGGCATAATTACCCACACTCGGTACCTTCAAAACAGTCCACACACCCTCAGCTATCGCCTCGAACGTGTTAGACTGTTCTAAAGATACATTGTGTGGGTAATAGTTACTATGCCCTCACTGCTGTGTATTAGTTGTATATTATGATTGTTAATAATTACATAATCGTATCCAATACCGATTTTTTTTTAATGATTCAAACGGTATTCTCTTGAAATTACCACCAGCCCGTATGATTATACCTGCATTACAATTTCTAGATTACCAGAAGGAGTTGAACTTTCTTTTAGGACTAAAGGGTTACCGTTATTGGCGAGGAATGTGCAGGGAGTAGGCACAGAGGGCCCCTTTGGGGATACCCCCCCCCCCCCACCTTCCATTGAATGATGTGAATATAACATCATTAACTTTAAACCTGCGTCTTAATATATTGACAGACGTTACTATTATTCTAGTTAGAAAACCGCCCCACCCCTACCATTTGCTCTATCTTGCTTAATAGCTAGTTTCCTTCTCCATTTTTTAAAGTTTAATCTAAGGTTGCCAGTACGTTAAGCTTCATGCTCATATTGTATCCCTCCTCAGGCGAGGACACAGGTTCGAAACTGAGTCACGTCTTTCGGATGGTGACGTTTAAAGGTCGGTCCCCAGACCTAAATAATCATATCTGATTGAAACACGTCTGTAAAAACCCAATACACACACACACACTCATGTATTTGTTATTCATGTATGCGTTAAGCGTGTAAATTAATTTGTAATACCCTTATCTGATTTCTATACAATGCCATGTACTGTATTAGATAAATGCATAAAATTCACAACAGAATCAAATATAAATGTCACGTTAATGCTCATGAATATATATGTCCGAAAAGATGATATAAAAAGCAATCAATCAATTATCAATTACCCATAATGTCAACAATAAACGTAATTCCTCGACGTAGATTTCCTTTCCCCGTACATATAAGGCCTATTGTTTGATCACTATAGGCCTAAGCTCTAGATCTGCTCATTTCGATCGATTGT
Organism: Strongylocentrotus droebachiensis; assembly: GCA_035222895.1. Lineage (NCBI taxonomy): Eukaryota > Metazoa > Echinodermata > Echinoidea > Camarodonta > Strongylocentrotidae > Strongylocentrotus > Strongylocentrotus droebachiensis. The sequence continues at coordinate 71,253 of JAVYIG010004580.1, read as the reverse complement.
CGAATGGTGAGTTACAGAATTAATCACGAACCATTATAAACAGTCAGAAATGAGGTTTAATTAAATGAATTCATGGAAGATTTGTCAATGTATACAATCGTTAAGGGAGTGACTCGGACTGAATTATATAAAAGGAGCTATTATGATTCATGATTTATTATAATTTATTAAACAACCCTCCCCTGTAATAATCAGACTCGCAACAACTGATTGTACCGTGACAACATTGTTCATCACCTTGCCTCGAAGAAGGACAAAAGGTTCGAGTCTCTGTCTGGTGCGTATGCCTTCAGACAATAGGGACTTTTAGATTTGCACAACGACAACGTGGATTGCTACGATCGACGTCCTTTTAATGCACTGCCTTGAATGGACGTCACACGTATCAGTCCACGCAAATCTAAAAGTCCCTAATGTTTAACATATAGATCTACCTGGTTTGATTTACCCTTTAAAATGCACGGTACGCTATTTGCCGGAGCTAATTAAGCAAGGGGAATAATTTACGAATCACTTAGCGCTTAGAGACTTCGGTGGAAAGCGCTTTATAAGCACCGTTTGTATTATTTATTTAATGTTGGAGACCAACAGCTCATAGATAGGCTTATTCATGATCTATCTTGCACATGGAAACAAACAACATGTACTACAACTACAAAAGTGTCCACACCGACAATACAGCGACACACATTTTCTCACGACGTTTGCAAAAAAATACGTGGGAAAGCGTTCCCTGAGAAAATGCTAAAGCAAACACGTGAAGCTCCAATCAATGATTACATTTATAGTTAATTCATAGACTAATAATACATTTTTCAAACAATACAAAATGGATACCAAAACCATATCAAGAATATAACATGAAATGAACTTACCTTTTGTCCCGAGGTAATGAACCGAAGCACTATACCGTCTTTTCAGGTTTTATTTCATGTCAGCACAGTGCCGACATTGAAGGTTAGGCAGGAATCGTGCGTGGAGAACAACTTATAAATTAAGCTTTATCGTTAGTTACTCAAAGACGAAATGAAGGATTATACATCTCGAGATAGTAGCACCGTTTCGGCTCGATTTCCCAACGGTACCAATGCAGAGATCGAAAATATCGTTTCCTTTTCGACCAGCATAATAAAAGAAGGAAACATCAAAATCCTTGGGCAAATGCGCATGAGCAGTGGTACTTGGGTTTTTAGGGGCGGGGCGTAAGTATTGTGCGTTGATTAATGGCGCTACAATACCAGCATTAATTGCACTTAGATGGAACTCTCGATCATATGTCAGCTATTCGGAATTCTTGGATTCTTTTCTTCATTTATTGAGGGTGACGTGTGTGGAGAAGGGGTTTTGGTGAATATAAATAGATTTAGAAGATGGATATGGTAGATCGTATGTCAGGCGGTAGTGCCATTAGAGTTCAACTTCAAGTTCACTTTTAAATACTTTCATTAAAAATATATAAAGGAAAAACACATATATACAAGTTAAAATATAATAAATGTATCAATATATAACATGAGAATAACACAAGTGGAGAAGACATGAAGAACAAGGGGAACAAAATTAAACATGTACATTAATGAAAGTCTGTCTCCAGTTATTGTATAAGAAACTAAGTAGATTCATTAAATTATGTATTTTGTATTACAAAATATTTAAAGAAGGAAATAATTTGCATACACAAATATACTCTTTCCCAGGCACACCTTCACACAATTATATATCTGCTGAAAACTACAAATATAGATTATTTACCAAATATCAAATACACATCTGATGCAGGCCTAGAAGTAGCCTAACAATGGATCATATACGTATTGAATATAATATCAGCTCTGTTTAAGCCCGTCTGCACTAGTTATGCCAGGGGAATTAGACCTCCCTGCAAGGTCACTGACAGGTGGTTATATTATACAACCAGCTCTCAATTAACATAATAAACAGGGGATCATGGGGGACCAACAGGCACCGATTAGGCATTGTTTGCTATATAGAGGGCTCAACTAGCTGTAAGTATAGTGCAATGGGGCATACTCTGGTGAATAATGCTATGATATTCTTTAATTTAAAACAAAATAATATTATGAGCGAATAGAATTGAAAGGAGTATATGTAATAATGCTAAGTGTACTGCATCACTGCGGTATGTATGGAGACTTACTGTAATCTTCGCAGCATTCACATTTTAAAATTCTTTTCTACTTCTTCCTCTTCTTCTTCTTCTTCCTCTTCTTTTCCTCCTCGTCTTCTTTCTTATTCCTTCATCTTGTTTTTCTTCTTCCTCTTCTTTTTCCTCCTCTTCCTTTCCTCCTCGTCTTCTTTCTCATTCCTTCATCTTGTTTTTCTTCTACCACTTCTTCTACTTCTCTTCCTTCGTTATCTCCTCCTTCTTCATCTTAGTCTTGCCAATTTGTGTTTGATTGATCGCAACTTTAAAAAAAAATCATAACTCTTTTATTTTTGATCGGAATTCGCTCAAACTTTCGCTAACCCGCTCCTCTGATGTTCTTGCTCCCATTAAAACCAACATAATATCAGGGTGGACTTCCCCCTTTAATGGCGATGGTTTCTTATTTCAGCGGTGTGTCCTGTGAATCATATGTTGCAGAACTGACCCTTGATCAGGTGTTCAATTGTCCTTTAAGTTTATATAATGAACCCTGCTTTTACAAGTGATTGTATAAGACTGTAAAAATGAGTGGCGACAGTGCAGTGTTTGATTATTGAGTTCCCTGCAAAATATATAGAATTTGTACTATTCTAAACTTTTCTAGCCATTCAGTACAAATTCAATAAAGTACGAAGACCCAGCCCCCCCCCCCTCCTCCGATTAGTCTACATGTACAGTTAAGAACTAAATTATTCATACCCCTTGTAAAATATGATTTGTTTTTGTTTTTTTCACAACTCTTAAATGAAAGTTGGAATGGTTAAATTAGGGCATTCGTTGACTATTATTTAGCTGTAACTTTTAATATCATCATGTCACATTCTTAAGAAATATAAATCGGGACAAATTAAAAGAATTAAATAAATGAAATAAAATTACAGAACGTGCTAAGAATAAGAATAATTTAGTTGTTAACTGTTTGCAATCAACAAGAAAATGAAAGCAAACGAATAAATTAAATCGCTCAAAGGGAAGTTGTGTTTTGATGTTTGCTATTCCCTTTGTAGAATTAATCAAATGCTTATGGAAAATGAGAGTTGGTTTAGCAGTATGATCACCTTCGCCTACATGGCAGTATCCTGTTGAAGACTACTTTATTATCATTTTCCCATTATGACCTGTAAACTAAATTCAATCTATTGGTGACAGACCATTAAGCAGTGGCGTAGCTGCAGGTTAAATGGGGGCACATACCCTCACCCCCTCCCCCTCGAGCAAGTGGTGAAAAAAAGAAAAGAGAAGGCGAGAAAAGAGAGAAAGGGAGAAGAGAGAAAGAGGAAAACAATGAGAAAAACAGACGTCTGAGCTATCTCTCGCACCATCCTAATAAGCAGTAGCCTTTTTCCGAGTAAGACCGGTTCACCCCCCCCCCCTAATCGGTCCCCAGGTGCCCCTTAGTAAGTGGACTCATGTTAAACCACTGCCTACATGATTTATTGTACATACACTATTGCCCATTAAGTTGAAATCATTCTTTTCTTTTTTTTTCTTTTTTTTTTACTTGTGACCATATGATTTATTCTTGATTTTTGATAAAGTTTATATTTTCTCGGAATGTTATTGATCAATCACGTTGACACTCTAAATCAAAATAAGCCTTTATCTTTCCGGAGTAAACCATATCCTTACAAGCTATTCATACAAAACACATGCATTCCAACTTTAAGGGCAACGGAATGAAAAACATCCTTTTCTTCTAGGCGTAAATACGTTATCTTTTGAGAGTGTATTTGATTATATAAAGTACAGAATAATTACAGCACCATAAATTATTTTGGTTAAAAATGAATCTATTTATTCCTCAATATCATAATCTCAAATCTATATATTCCATATAAATCCATCTGTTTCAAACTGAATTGACATAAGACACGCATTAATAGCCGTACGTATATCAATGATAAAGAAGTACTAAATTATCATCTCATAAAACTACGACAATGGTGGTTCATACGATAATTCAATAATAACAATAACAACCTTTTCTGGCATAAAATTAACAACAAACGAAAATGCAGAAACCAAACCCCAAGTTTACTCTTTCTCTCAACTCCCTCCCTTTTTCCTTTAATAAATTACGACTAGATCATATTTTGAAATATACCTCCGAGTTTAGAGAGAGAGAGAGAGAGAGAGAGAGAGAAAGAGAGGGAGAGAGAGAGAGAGAGAATATGTCTGTGTGTGTATGTGCTTCGATGCTATCCTATTAAATACTAGGATTTATTGTGATAGATAAACCGTTATAATAATAATAATATATTACATTTATAAAACGCTTCATACAATAAGCGCTGAACAAAACAAGGTTATTTATTATACTTTTACCATTTTCATATTTTATTGTATTTGTTCCGTTACACAATTTCCTACTTTGACAATGAAGGTAAATTGGCATTCCGTTTATATTTAATATTTCATATATTCTTCATTTACAATCTCAGAAAGAAAGGGTAATTGTGGTAACTTGCTTGACAGAAGATAACATAAGCATCTTGTTCATTTACTCTAACGTGAATCGCATACAAAAAGACGGGAGATGGTGCATACTTTTAATGGCAAATGAAAAGATATCATGTAACAGGTAAAACATGTGCAAGAGTTTAAAAAAAAAGATTAATGAAGTGATAATTCATGTATATGAAAATTAAATTCAAATAATTTGTCAATAATAAAACCAACAATGGTAATAATGATAGCAACAATAATCTATAGCATAGAATAAAAATTCGTAGTAAACAAAATAAAGGCAAAGCAAATATTACACCCCAGGTACGAAATATTTGTATAGAAATATCAACCCTAAGAGGCCCGATTAAGTATAGTTCTTGTTTATTAGTGCATTTAAATGATAACGATAATAATAATAATAATAATAATACATTTATATAGCGCAGCTTTTATACAAAATATATTCAGCTGCGCTGGTTAAGAGCTCCTTTTTACTAAATTCTACACAAAAAAAAAGATCTCTCAGTTGAACAAATTAGTTTTTAAATTGGATTTGAATACATTGATACAAACCCAGTTGATGATTTAAAAAAAAAACACTATTTAACCCTATACAGAGTGGCAAATAAAGAAGGAGAGCAGTTATGTGTTTCAAGACAGCTGATCATCAGGAAAGCCGTCATGCGCAAATTTCTCGCTATTTCTCAATTTAAAAGCAATTAGAACGTTGTGTTAATCTTAGGTTTTGCATTCGTCAACTTTAACTTTAAGAATTCAGTTAATAGCTTACATATAAATCACTGACTCAGACTCACAATAATAGTCACTTGTACATCTCTACAAATTATTAAACCACCCCATTTAAATATTCCATGTAAACAATAACATTATAAAGAATGAATAAACAAAGTAAAGAAGGAAGAATGTAAGCCAGATAACTGATTTGCAGTTCATGAAATGACACGATGTATGGTTTATTGAATGGCTAGGTTTGCAAGCAAAAAGCGTGAAAATTTTACTGAAATTGAAAGAGCTTACAAGTGAGTAACACATATATTTAGTATATGATAAACATAAGCCTTAAAGATTTTAAGGACGCCTACTACAAAGTAGGTTTCTACCAAATGATATTCATTAGGAGAAGAGCACTACAGGCATACGACTGGTTTAATAAACGTCTCGATTTACACTCATTGTAACGTTCTCTCCATAAGTTGAGGGTCTTTATCAAGACTGTTCTTCCTTCAAACCTTATCATAGATAACACTACAGATATCATCCAGAATTTCACAAAGCCGTAACTTAAAGAAGAGACTTAACACAGAATGCGGCGTGCCTGCATGATAGCTCGGTTTTTATATGGGTATGTATGAAAAAGAAACTACTGTACTGACAAACGAGTTTATGGTGAGAAATAATGTAAACTTTACACTAAAGCGAAAAAGACTCCTCTAATCGTGGCAGCACCTTACAAGGACTGATTACCTCCACCGGGCTCGGGAAACATTTTCCTGGTGACTCCTTCGTCCAGGCTTCTAAGACTCGATCAACTCAATCACCCGAGTCAGCAAAATTGTAGCCTTCTCTGTCCTTGTCTCGTATATATTTTAAATCCATCTCTGTATTTTTGCCAATGACTGTATATACCTCAAGAAACATGGTGCAAAGCCCATGATTTTTTGTTTAACGTTAAACATTCTCAAAAGAATCATGTTTGGCTATCTGCGTCATCATCTCGAAAAACACTCGACGACGTAGAGGGCGCCCCACCTGCTGCACCGCCTTCATCATCTTCTTCGGTCACCCTCAGGCCACTCGCACCTGTCTTCTGTCTTCTTGCCGGGGCTCCCCGGGAGCCACGTACCTTGCTCAGCGTGTTCGTCAGGTTGTCCATGATGTCGTCCACCGTTCCATGAATCTCGGTGGTGCGACGTCGGACATCGCGCACGTGCTGGTCAAGCTCGGTGGTCTTGGTGTTCATGATGTCGACCTTGTCCAGTTGGTTCTGGATGCTGCCCAGGGTGCCTTTGAGGTTGGTGAATGACACCTCGGAGGCCTTAAGAGATTTGAATGTTTCGTATCTGTCCGGAGAAAAGAGAATAAAAACTTTATCCCAGCTATTCACTTACGTTTATTCTATCAGTAGATCATTTAACAAATATTAAACTGTTGTAACCATGTTTGCTCTGACCGCTACGTCATTATGTCATAGTTCTTGGAAATAATTGAGTTGCCTTTTTTTTCCCTTTACATTACATTAAATAATCAAAGTCTTTCATGGAAGTAAAACAAAAAATGTGCGCTAATGTGATAGAATGGGGGGTCGCACATCCCTTCAAGCAACGCCCCTCCAGATGATCTGTATCTAACATGGTCATAGTGAAACGAAAATGATTCAATCAAATTAATCAGATGAAATCAAATCAATTCGTGGGCTGACCTGAAGACAGCGATGTCGTTCCTGATAGCCATGATATCCGAACGCGTAACGTTCGCCTCCGAGTCCGCACCGAGCGTCGTCCGATCTAAGATGTATCTCTCTACTAGTTGCTTCACCGTCACCTTAACATAGAGAAATATGTAAAATTAGAACATGATAATAATAATAATAATGAGTATTTATCAAATGCAATATCCATTTTGCAAAATGCTCATGGCGCTGAAAGTGTACTACCACAGATCTGTGTTTTGTAGAAGTTCATTTTCACTAAGAAATAATAATAACAACAGTATATGAACCGTGGTACGAATGATCTTGAAAATCAATGATATCATAAATATAATGACAGATGATTTTTTTTTGTTCCAAACAATTCCGTACCAATGCCCAAGATTTTGAACAAATATAATTCAAATATCCCATCACACAATTTCGATTTTCTCAAGGAAAATACGCTTTACAATATCAAGCTCGAAGAAAGATGGCCATGAACATGATGAGTTAAGAAAATAGGTTGACGTAAACTTCTTGGAATAGGGTACAAAGGATGGGCTTAATTCGAATCATCGGGTCATCGAGTTCGGTCGGTCGTGTCACCTGATCTTTTGTTAGAAAAACAGGCCCTTTTGTTCGGGGTTATGTTTGTGAAATAAACACTACGAATGGTCTGGTACCTCCCGATACTTTGTAAAATTTCTACAGCAAATCTACGAAAGTTCGCAAGATCTTTGATATTCGTTCCACGGTAGGTCGTGTAACGCGACCACCCGACCGGTATGTATTAAACCATCAGGATTCAAATGTTAATATTTGATTTGACTTACAGTATATTCTTCTTGACCTTTGTCCCGCCTCTTCTTGGTATTGCCCTGAAGAAGAAAAATACATTTCAAATACATGATCAATATGTAAAGGGAAACTAAATAGTTTACATAATATGAATTTATATTAATGGAAAAACTAGGAACAAAATTCTAAAGAATATCATATAAGAGTTTCTATTTTCAAAATGCTTCAATTTGTAGCATAAAAAAGGTCATATCCCCACCCCCCTTTCATCTTTCAAAAAAAGATCCAACTCCCTTGTTAAACTACTTTTTTCAGATAAGAAATATCTATCGTTTGTCCGTCGATTTGCTTTACGTAAAGATTTTAATCTTATCATTGCATGATTATATAAATTTCTCTCCCTCCTCCGTTCCTCTCTGTCCCTTCTCTTTCTTTGCCCTTTATCTATCTTTTTTCCTTCTTTTCCTAATTTCTAAGCATCACTTCACATCGTATGTCTTGTTATTTTCAATTTCTAGGGGACGTCTTTTCTGTATACAACCATGTCATTACCATACATCTAAAGTTATACGACTTTAAATGTATATAAATTGATGTATATTGGTTAAATAAACATAACATCAAATCAAAGTATCATTATGCACTTCTTCATTTCTTACATTGACATCTTTGCTCCTGAAGCAACATTTACTGCCTATGTTTTTACACATGAGTGCCCAGTCTCGAATGGCTGGGAAAATGTTGAACGGTGGGGGTGTGGTATTGCCGTGTTGTAGAAAGCTCACCCACATCTGCGCTCTTGCATACTTCCATTCCGTGTCCGAGTTCTCCTACAAGGGTCAAAGGTTAAAGGTTAGGATAAACTATCAAGGATCGATTCACACAAACTTAGGTACCCAACCATGGTTTTTTTAATTTGGATGCTTAGAAGACAAGTGCTTGGAATACTAATTTCTTCTTGCACCTTACTGTTTTATGCTTGTATTGTATTATGCTTTGAGAAAAAAAAAGCGAATTAAGGCTTTGTTTGAAAACAAGAAGAAAAAAAAAGATTTTCATCTCATGAAAAATATTGCTATTACTAGACAGAATGTCATTAGCTTTTGCTTGATGCTTCCTAACTCATACGACTTGCACTATCCCAAAGTTGGTGAATAAACAGAGACTAAAGTAATTATGCTTTAATCAAACCTGGAAAATATGATTATTCGTGATCATCCAATCCAATCCAAAAAGGAAAGGGCATATATAGCGCCTTTTCATTGCAGTTACTATTATGCGCTGCTTACAATGCATCTAAATCACATGTTAGGCTATTTAATCAATGATACATCAAAAAGACCAATCAAGCCAATAAGATCCAGTATTATCTCCCAAGTGGGATTTCTTGGTTTCCACGCCATTGACATCTAGCTCAATCCCCAAACTAAATCTCACCTCGACTCTGGTATAGGTGTTACTCATCATGGCGATGAGGGCGTTAAGCATGACGACCACGGCAAACATGAGGTAGAGCCCGAAAAGGAGGGTGCCCACGGCCTCGGTGAAGTAGTGATTTATACCGCTTTCCAGCTGGATGATGCTCAGCGACTCCAGTCCGAACAGGGCCCAGAAGAGCGTCAACATTGACAAGCCAACACTGGAAGGAAAGGAAAAATAAAATGAAATTATGTTTTCATCACATGGGCACCAATTGACCAATCATCTATCTCGAATACTCATGAATATTCATAGAAGGGATATAATATCCACTACAGTATCTCACTTTGCTCTCCTGACTATATAAACCAGGACCCTGTTTCATAAAACTTGATATCGATAACAAGTTACAAGATACTGAAGAGGAAATATCAATGCTTAAAGAAATCTATGGTAATATACCTAAGGAATGGAAAATCGATTTAACAAAGAGGCAAATTTCATTTCATGACCTAAAAATAGAATTTATGTTCACAAAGAAAACATTCCAATTTGAATCGGTTTGTTCGAAGAATCTGTACAGGGCATGCACACAAAAAATGCAAGACGTCCCTGTCAGTTTTCAGAATTTACATTCATCATACAATCTGTCGGTTAAAGAAATTGAAAAGGTTTTTGTCCGACCAAGAATTAGTACTTTAGATAATAAACTAAGAGAATTTCAATTCAAATTGCTTTATAAAATTGTTTATGTCAATCGTTATTTATACAGGTTTCAATTCATATTAAGTGATAAATGCTCATTTTGTGGAAAAGAAGAGGAAACATATAGGCACATATTTTTTGAATGCGAAATGGTGAGAAAATTATGGGATCAATGTAGTGATAGTTTGGATATTCCAATCCTTAAAGATATGAGCTGGAAGGAAGTTCACATTGGATTAGACGAAATAACCGAAGATAGGCAAATGATTAATCACGTGGTTTTATTAATTAAATATTTGATATTTATTAGTAGGGAAAAAAAGAAGCCTCCAAGTATTGAAGAAATAAGAGAGAAAATATTCAAAAGTAAACAGGAAGAAAGAAAGAGTGCTACTGAACGAAAAACGTTGACGTTCCACTATAAAAAATGGGAACATCTCAAGGTAAACATGGACAATATGCAAGAAAATGCAAGGGATGAGGAAAGGGGGGGGGGCCTGCCCGGTTCACAGCTGTGTGTGATTGACCGGTCTCGACTGCCTTAGACTGCCCACGTCTTCTTGTTTTGTTGTTGTTTGTTTTGTTTTCTGTTTTCGTTTTCTGTTTGTTGTTGTTGGTTTTGTTTTTAACGGGGGTAGGCGGTATAACAAACTTTATTCATTCGATATAACTGAGTTGATTGTAGTCTGTACTTTGTTCCAATATGTTATCAATTATAATATGTAATAGAGATACTAGTACTACAGAACAAAATATAGAGGGGGGGGTTATAACAATATTAATTCATTCAATATAATTGAGATTACTGTATTTTGTACTCTGTAATTGGTTCCAATATGTTATATATTACAATTTGTATGAATTAATATTATTTATTGAGTGAATACAATAAAGAATATTACAAAACAAAAAAAACTATGGGAGGGGGGGGCAGAATAACTTATATCTTCATTCGATATTACTAAGATTGATTATACTCTGTGCGGGTTTTTTTCCCCCCATTATGTTATATAGTTAAATGATGTATGATTCGATGTTATGTATTGAATGATATAATGTAACACAGATGTACATGTATGAATTGATTGATGTATTGAATGAACACAATAAAGAACATTACAACAACAAAAAAAAAACAAAAAAAAAAAAAAAGTTATAAGCTACTCAAATCATGGCTTCTGATTGGCTGAGAGCAAATTCGTCATAGGAATGTAGCAGTTGTTATAGATAACAAGTTTTATGAAACGGGCCCCTGCACCTTTTTGCATTACTAGGCACAGGAAAAACAAATATCAGAACTAACATGTACTTTTTGGCTTCTAAGTGGATTTTCTAATTTGTATGACTTTTTCTTGTAATTCTTTCCTTTCTATTTAGAGCGAATAGGGACATGCTATCCTGTAATGTGTTATGCGCTATAAAAGAACTGAGTATTATTATTATTATTATTATTATTATTATTATTATTATTAACATTCATTCTTAAAAGATTCTTAAAAATTCCATCCTATCACTCTAATTACATGTATAGAAGTCAAAATTATATGAAGTTGTGAATCATGTATTTCTAAGACCTTCATACTATGGCCATGATTGATTCTAATGTATGTACATCTTGAAGCACAGTATTCCTAATATAACTGTGTTCCCATTAATCGGCATATTGCATTACATAGAGTGCGTCACTTCAAGTGCAAAGGTGTGGGTTTGAGTAGGTGAGTGTAGGGCACGTGCGAATGTGTGAAAATGTTTCCGCGTATATAGGCAAGGTTGAATCTAAAAATGTATAGTTGAAAGTAAACAGGAGTCAATGAAAGATTGTCTATTCTATTACAAAGATGTAAGAAGCCTACATTACACTGTTGCCAATAAAGTTGGAATATCTTCTTCTTCCCTCTTTTCATGAAATGATTGTGACAACAGCGTTTATTCTTTAAAGATATAGCTTAATTTGTTGTCTCCAACTCTATTGATCAATCTAAAGAGTCATATAGATTGATCAAGAATGTTATGATATAACCGTTATCTATCATGAATACATCATATTATCTCAATCATTTCCTGGAAAACTCACTATGAACATGACGGACAAAGAAAGAGGACAAAATATACAGTTCCTCATTCTACCCTCAACAATTGCTGTGGTAGACAAAGGAACATCCCTTCACTGCTATTAATGTAAAAATCTGTAGAACAGGTGTCACATGAATATTCATCTGTTCTACACAGTTTTACATAATAGCAGTGAAGGGATGTTCCTTTGTCTACCACAGAAATTGCCAAGGGTAGAATAAGGAACTGTATATTTTGTCCTCTTTCTTTGTCCGTCTTATTCATAGTGACTTATTGGGGCTTCACTGTACACGCAAAGAGATGACAGTCTTCCGTAAGGATGACGTTGTTACCTGGAGAAAGCGCCGGAGTCGCAGGCGGCATTCGGGTCGGCAGTGCACTGCTGGTAGGTGTACTCTTCGTACGTCTGATAGATCTGGTTGAGACCGAGAGCGAAAGCGAACCAGACGATGATGAAGACGAGGATGAACTTGACGATGTCGAAGAGCATCCCACCGAGAGAGATCTGGAGGGGCCCGACGAGCTGGGAAGAAACCTGAAGGATTTTGTTTCAAAAGAAATAAGGGGATGATTTGGATAATTCAGAGAATAAATTGCATTGAAATGGCTTGGACACATACTGCGGCATGACGAGGGCTTGATGGTCAGAGTCATAGAAGGTCATATTCATGGAAAGAAGAAGAGGGGAAGACCTCTTAAAAGCTTTCTAAGTGTCTTACTTTTGTTTTCAGTGGCCAAAACATTGTGGAGCGTGTGTGCAGCGCCTTGTAACTGCAAGGAAAATGCGCTATATCAAATATCTTTTGGATTGGATTGGATTGGATTGGATTTCTAGATGATTTAATCACAGAATGTGGAGCAACAGGATATGAAATGCTGAAGTGGATGGCTCAAGATCGAGCTACTTGGAAAGACACCTTGAAGTAGAATTCTGATTGGGTCACTGAACCTGTCATAAACTGACGGATCACTATTGATGATGAAATTGCATTGTAAACGAAGCTGTCTCAAAGTTATTGAGAAAGGCTGATTATATCGTAGATTGAAGAATGGTGTATTGTGAGGTTTTAGAATCGCCATAATGACCTTGCTGGTAATCTCACATTGTGTATTGTATTTTATTTATTAAACTTCATTGATGTACATCAATATTCTGTTTATAAACATATTAATCAATTTACAATTCAATGTAAAAATTCAAAAATTCTGCTTGCAAACATGTATTTCATATAAATGGTGGTGGTATGTGAAAAGAAACACACATGTGGCATCAAGATTTCGTCCAAAATGTTAGATTATATTTACATAATATTTAGGAATATAAAGGTATTTTAAGAGTTATCCTTTTCAAAACACATTATTACTATGGTATCCTTCTTCACTGCATTGAATTTAATGAAAGACTTCCTAAATCATTATAGACATTTTACCAGAATACTTTTAAAATTTCGACATAGTCGTTAAGGAGATTGATTTGGTCTCTAGGTAATCAACTATAAACATTGAAGAAAATCATCAGCGTTTAGTGTGTATTCAGTGTTTTTATATTGGAAAGTTATGTCTATCATGTTTATAAAATGAGATTTAATTGAAGGGAAAAAGTGAGTACCGTTAAGCTGAGGAGTCGGAGAAAGGCAATAACGGTAGCGATGGCGAAGAAGGCATCGGCCAGGACGGACGGATGGTCGGGAGGCAAAGATACTCGACCGGAAAACACCGGCGCAGTTGTCACCGGGATATCGGTGACTGCAGTAAGAAGAGAAATTACATTTTATTAGAAAAAATAAGGAAAGGATGTTGTGAATAGGCCTAGATTTTGACGGCTTTGGTGGTATTCTGAAATTTGCTGTTATGTTGGAAAAAGTAAAACGACGCAGATGTCTCTTGTATCAGTATGCAAACCTGTCCAGCTTTATGAAAACAGTAACCACTGTCGTAAGTCTGATTTGCTACGACAGTTATTTTTTTTCGCAAAGCTGACCGGGTTCGCAAACGATACAAGAAACATCTGTGGAAGCACCAATGGTAACTTTAAGTTTCGCGCACTTTTAAAGTTTGGTATGAAAATTAATATCGTTTCTCCTAACATAATAATATAACTTTTTACTTCACAATACACAGGAAAGTAGAGGTGTCGACCACTTGTGATTAATTGTGCAGTGATACCCCGCCCCTCTCAATGGGACTACAGGAAGCACTTTAAAGCTCCAATATAGCACTGACATCGTGAAAGCGATCGAGTACATGTCTCGAGAACTACAGAGGTCGTATCATATCGTGTTAACATCGTGTTAACATCGTGAAGGGCAAGTGGTATATTGTGTGGCTAAAATATTACCGGGGAGTGTTTCACAAAGACTAAGATCGACTTTAAGTTGGGATTAAGTATGGCAAGTCGTTTATGCCACTGTTTGCTCTGACCATGATGATCTTTAGATATTATATTTTCCTTCAATACTGAATCATCCCAAAATGTAAATTCTGTAGATTTGTGACCATAATTTGTACGTCCCTTGAGAGACCAATGCCAGTAAATGGTGATAGCAAACGGTGGCATGAGTGGCCAGCCATAGCTAAGTTCAACCTAAAGTCGATCTTAATCGTTGTGAAACACCCCCAGGTATCATGGGGCACATGGATAAGGGGAAAGAACTCCTACGATATCGTATTAATAATGCAAAATGGGAAAGTTTGTATTAATTACCCGTCTTATTTTCACATGTAAGCTTGACAACGGACTGTATGATTTCAGTAAGGTTCGCGGTCTGGCTGGCTCGGATCTCGAAGCTGGCGTTACGGAAGACCTCGTCAATGTAGTCCCGGAGTTCGGGAACCGTTTCGTTCTGCAGGAATTCCCGGAGTTCATCGAGATCGATGTCGCGACGGCTGATGCTGTCGATGGTCGGCTCTCGAGTCTGTGGTCGAGAAGGAGAAGCAGTACGAGCATGACAACGAAGATTGTAGAAACGTATGCATGATCACGCTTGTAAAGACTTCGAAAAACATCAACCTAACGCAATTTCTATTTATTTTTATCTCTATTATTATATATTATATATGTCTCTTTTTATCCATTTATTTATTCATTTACTTATTCATTTATAAATATATGTATTTATTTCTTATTAAGACTTGTGAAATGGGACACTGATAACCACGAACTTTATTTTTCAGAGATTCACTTCCGCCTTGGGCGTCACTTACCATACTGTTCGAACATGACTCTTTATAATAGGCACTATTTTAAATCACCAAAACCCCGATTGCTCAATAATTTAAATGATATTGAAAAGCGATCATTACTATTAATAAATATATTGTGTCATAAGCTCGTGATATTAGGATTTGAGTGGGGTTATTAGGTCAGTCTTTAAAAGACACAGAAAATAGTGTTGGCCCTTTATGTAAACATGTAAGGTACAGTGGCCGCTTGAAAGTCGAGTACAACTGCAAGGCTGACACTCCTAAAACAAGTGCACCGTTACGAGAGGAACCGCATATTTGAACAAAAGATCAATATAAATAACAAAAAGTCAAGTTGGATACAGGACCCTTAGAGCATTATTATCCTAATATTCTAATATGTGTCCCTTTTCCCAAAAATCAAATATTTCTATGAACCAACGCCTCTTGAATAGTTTCGACACACATCAAAGTTCAGTTTTCAAATTTCTTACTTTAAATTATTTGCTCTGTGATATATATGAATAAACACTCTATAATCCTGAGTTGAAACGTAAAATGCTCATCATAAGGGTGATTATGTATATGACCAAATCTAAACACTTTAAAATCAAGGTAAGATTATCGTTGTCTAATAATGGCTCACTCTAGCAAGATTCAGTCTCGATTTTAAAAAGATTTAATCATATTTTCACCCCTCGGTACAGTGTTGTAGCGTACACTGTAGATCCCTTCGTTTTGCCCCCCCCCCCCCCCCCCCATTGCTACGTCACTGACTTGGCATGAAGTGATCTAAGTTTCATAATTATAGGTCAACTTGTTATAAAGGTTTGAATGACATGTGACTTGCCAGTGGCGATGCTACAGGGGTCACGAGAGGAAACCGCCCCTGCCGCCCCTCGAGGGGAAAAAGTGAAAAGGGATGGGAACAGAAGACACATGGACAACCTCCCGCACCCTTTCCCCATTCAATGGCCGAGTCAATTCGCACATCATTCCGAGTAAAACCGGTGCCCCTCCACCCCTCTCCCCCCCCCCTCCAAAAAAAAAAAAAAAATCAAAAAAAAAATCAAAAAAAAATCGGTGGGATTACGCTACGCCACTGTTAAAGGCATTGGTAGTTGTGTTACCTGTAGATAGGCCATGAGGTACAGCATGAGGGCGGGCCAGAAGAGAGCCAGGATAAAAAATTCGAGAACATTCTGACCGTTCGTGACGAAATTCTTGACCCCCTGGCGGTAGATGTCCTTAATGGCTGCCCAAGTCATACCTGATTGACAAATAAGAAATAAATGTACACATAAATTAATCAAACAAACAAAATTATTTTGGATTATTGAATTTGAAAATGTTAAAGAAAACCAAATGTGATTACAAAAGTGAAAAAAAGTGCAAGCTATTTTGCAGTTGTCATTATTTTACGAAAATTAATAACACAATTAGACACAAAGGAGGAGACAATATCAGAGATAGAAAGAACACAACCCTACCTATTAGCCAAGCTAAAATGAGGAAAAGTAGCGGTACGGGTATCCGGGTCCATTGTTTTAAAGGATCTTCGGATGTCGTTCCAGAAGCCGAGGTTGCGATGAGTAGAAATACAAGGAAGGTTAACCGGGAACCGACGCTCATCAGGAACTTGACAAATCTGAGAAAATGAGGGAAAAAGTAAATGAAATATTTGGGATACTTAACTCAAATAGTTAACACCACAAAAACTACTTCCGAAAAAAAATCAACCTATAAAAGAAATTTCAATATGATGTTGGCTCTGTTTAATCACCAAATGTAAAATTATTGTCCTGCTGAAATACAATGAAATTAGTATTTTGGGTAATTAATAAATGAAATGAAACATTTTAAAGACCGGCAATACTACTGGGCCAGAAGGGATTAGACCACACAGCAAGGTCACTGACAGGTGGCTATCTCATTAACTCAGCTCTCAACTAACATAAGAAAAAGAGGATCATGGGGGACCAATAGGCACCGATTGGGGAAGTTTTCTATATAGAGGGAACAAGTAGCTACAAGAAGGACAGTGGGGCTTTAAAGACTTTAGCTTACGGTGTGTCCCCAAAGGTTATGACCTTCTGCGTAGGTACCAGGATGTAGACGATTGAGATGAAGGGATAGCCGACCATGATGACTAGACTCATCAGGAGCTGTTTCCATAGAGGCCAATCCCGTGTGTAAGCCAATGATCCGAAGAAGCGTTTGATGAGCAGCTGCTGGCAGTGAGGATGTGCTACAAACTGGATATCGAGAGTGCAGTATATATATATAAAGTACAACGATAATAATAACAATGATGATAATGATAGAATTTACGATGATTTTAATTAGAAATATAAGAACAACAACAACTACACATGAATTCGTCACTTAGACATATTTGGTGATACGTATTCTAATTTAGATAATGAAGAACGCAATTTCATGATTTCATCTTATCTTATAAAATGCTTCTCCCATTATGGTTTATATCCATATGTCAAGTTGCAACTGTGTAGCATTGATCATTATGGATCTTTGGAAGATAGATTGAGATAATATGACCATTGACCCTGTACAATAAGCTGTAATACCATCGACCCTAATTGCCACAATGAAGAATGCATTTTCACAATTTCATCTCATTTCATGTAATGCTCCACTCGTCATATTCTACTTATAAATGTAAAGTTTCAGCTTAGTATCAACGGTCTTCTTGTCAGATAGTCCACATCAGTAGGTAGTGCTTTTAGGACAGTATTGATTTACAGTTTAGGGTGTGGGGTACCATTTTACCTTTTTCTGCGTGTAATCGATGGCCATAAAGACTTTTTGAAGTATTGCTCCATCATCACCACCTCCCGACTTATTCTTCTTAGGACCATGGGTCATAATCTTGTTCAGCTGGAAGACAAACATAAAAACAGTCGTTCGATACAGATTAAGTAAACAAAACATGAGAATTATTATTGAGCACCAATGGCAAAACTTCGTTTCTTTCAAATTGACAACATTAAGGATCCCCCGACTCTGCCACTTATTGTGACAGACCAGTTTTCTCACCTCCTTGGAGTCCCTGGCCTGCCCGAGGAGGTCGGCAGCGTATTCCTCCATGGTGTCGGCAAGCTCTAGGTACTCTGCTCGGAACTCGTACTCCAAGCCACTCATCTCACGTAGACGATTACACAGCAAGAAACCATCGCCTAGTTAAGAAGAAGCGATCAAAGAAAGTATTAAGATATGAATACGAAGAAGTAAAATGAGAACGAGAACGAGAAGAAGAACAAGAACAAGAAGAACAAGAAAGGAACAAGACGAATAAGAAGAAGAAAAGAAGAATACCAACAACAACAACAACATCAACAACAACAACCAGAAGTTAAAGAACAAGAACTAGAAAGACAAAGAGATGAGCAACATCAAAATCAACAATAATAGCCACCACAAAACAACTTACTTGACAATATTTAGGGAGATGATTTTTTTTTTTTTGGCAAGGGAAAATTATGCAGAAAGTGTGACATAAATGAATGATTGTGATGATTATTAATTCCTTATATGATGACGATGATGTTGATGATGTTTATGATCATGATAATGAAAGTGCAAACATATGATACAAATGTTGATGGTAATAATGATGACGATGAGGATGATGATGATGATGATTATGATGATGATTATGATGATGATGATGTTGATGATGATGTTGATGACGATGATATTACGATGATGATGATGATGGCGGTGGTGGTGGATAAGATAGCGGTGGTGTTAATGACGAACCTGATTACATCAAATAAGTAGGATCCGAAAATATAACCTGGATTTAACATGAAATCAAAGTCTCGTTCATTGTTTGTCTGATTATAGTGAAATCATAGCTGGATTCCACTTGCAATTATAACAAAATTTGGAACAAGGTAAAACATTATGAAGATGCAAAATAACTCACCCCCCCCCCCCCCCAAAAAAAAAAAAAAAAAAAAACAAGACTATAATGAATTATAAGATGATGAAGCGGATCCTAATCAAATGTTTGGTTGAGAGCGTACACGTGAACAGCCATTTATTTTGCCTAACATGTAATTTTACTAATGACCGGTCATTATAGTTAGTGCTAGTGACCGGTCATTAGCAAAATCATGTTATAAAAGATCATTCTATAATTGTATATTAACATTTCAAAACCATGTAAATAGCACATATAATGAGGCCTACCCATGGGGTCATTGCTGACTTTTGAGATGTAGAACTGACTCGATAATGCCCGGTAGATATTGAGTGTCCCTACAGACCTCTGCAGGGTGTGTTTGGCCGTCCGCTCGGAGTCGCTCGAGTCTGGGCTAGGTACGAGGGCCTTGTACTTCAACAGGATCTATAACATGTATATGGAGAGGAACCATATGCTATATGAGATATTTAGGAACATATGATCATTCTAAGGACATATCAAAGAGGATTGTCTACCAGCAAGTTCTTTTTCTTCGTCTTTCTCATTCGTGATAAATGTATATTATGTCTAAGTTTGGTAGCATATGTTGCAATACGCTACTGTTGTAATTTTCTAATTCGTTCTTAGTTTGTGCGGATGTGTGTGGGTGGTTGGGCGAGTATACAGTGGCGGATCCAGGGTGGCCCGGGTCCCCATCCCTGGGGAAAAAACGTGTAAAAACACGTTAATTTTACTTTTTTTTTTTAGATGGGCCCCCTCCCCTGGCGCTCAAGGGGGGGGGGGGGGGGTGCGATTTTTCAAATTTTCGAGGGCTCACTAGAAAACAAGAGGGGAAGGGTTAATATAGAGCGAATATACTTACATCGATGATCTCAAAGTTGTTGTGGTGGCAAGCTAGGATGATGGGTGTGATTTCGGGGTGATAATCATCCGTTTCGGAACGACAGTTCACTATCTCCATCTGATTATCCTGTCACGTTCAAAGTTAATAAAATGTTAGAACTTAGTCTTAAAAATCGATTTGTGAAAGCTGCACTTTATAAACCTCGCTTTACAAACTTCACTTTATAATCTTCACTTTATAAACTTTCACTTTGGAAACCTCACTTTATAAACCTCACTTTATAAACCTCACTTTATAAACCTCACTTTACAAACTATACTTTATTAACTTCACTTTATAAACTTTCACTTTATAAACTTTTACGTTATAAACTTTTACTTTATAAACTTTAATTTATAAACGTTACTTTATAAACTTCACTTCATAACTTTATAAACTGCTCCAAAATAATTATGCAATTCAACTTGACATCTCTCCTGTGAAAACCCTGTGTATTCCTTTTACAATGATGCTATTATTGTAATGATTATGTAATCATGGATCGTGCAGTACACTTGAGTATTGTGGCCAAGTCAAAATGAAATTTTACAAATGCATTTTTGTTGTCAACTAGGAAATCTTAATTGTTTTGAGGATGGATTGAATTTTTAACTCAAACACAGTGAACATTTCACAATAATAATATTAATAATAATACATTTATAGAGCGCAGAAACTATGCGCTACACAAGAGCTCCTGATATGCTTAGATTTACAGTTAACCAGTCGATTCACACACATGTTGTCTTCCAAAGAAATGTGAAGACAACATATTGCACTTCATGAGTGATCGCCTCAACATCATTCAGAACATGCTTCATACTCCAAAGAATGGAATACACCATTAACATCCATGCATGACCGCTTCACAAACCTCCTAACAAATGAAGAACTGGAAGCCGACAATAAAAATGCATTTTGCAACATTTAACTTTGGGCTTGGCCTGCATAAACAGAGCGGTTTTACACTAACATGTACATTTGTTTTCGTTTACAGATTAGTGAAAAGTTCAATAAAAAATATTTAATTAAACAAAAAATCAACAAAAAAAAATAATAATAATCAAATAATCAAATTTAGCTCACCCCACAAGACTCGGAATGTTTCAATATAAGCTTCACTGCTTCAAGGAACTGTGTATCTACAGCGCGGAGCAGCGAATCCCCAATGGCTACATTGCTTTTCAACAGCAGCTTCAAGATCACTGTTTAAAAAAGAAAACACAAACAATGACATGAATGAAATAGGAATTAATTATTTGTGTGTGTTAAATAATATAACGAATATATGATATAGGGCAGGGGCTCTCAAACTTTTGCCATGATGGTCTAGATGTGATTTCCATGAAAGCTATGAATTCCGAAACTTTTAAAATGCCCCTTACGTGGATTTTTTATTTGATTGAATTGCTACAGAGACCAACGTCGTACGACTGGTCATACAGCATTATATTATGAAACTTAAACTTAGACGAGAAAAATTGATATATAATTATGAGGAAAGAAATCAAACTCTACATTTCTCAGCGGAGAATCTATGATTTTTCAAGAGGGGGTGGGGGGAGCGGGCGAAGCACACTGCAATCGCGCGTTAACGCTATCACTTCTGGGTGGGGTCTAGGGGCACAACCACTGTCGGGGGTTCCGGGACGCGTTATTTTTTTCGGCGGCACAGATTTGGGTTAGGTGCGTGTTGAGCCTATGGGAAAGTTTAGGGTTAGGGTTAGGGTTAAATCAAAACCCCATTTTTTTTTAAAGCCCCAATCTGTGCCGCAGAAGAAAATAACGCTTCCGGGACAGAGACCCAGGATGCTCTCGAGTTTTAACGATTTAGAACCTTCAAGATAACTGCCTTGAGCGATGGAAATTCACACTCTCTCCTAAGGACAATTTTTCTTATACAACAGCTATCTTCACGGATGGGGTCCAGGGATCCGCATTAGGGCCCCGGGGGTTGTGCGGACTGTGCCCCAGCCAGGGTTACAGGAGTCGGAGCCCCCGAGAGTGAGCAATACGTCAGTTCATAATAGGGACTTTTAGATTTGCACGTCGATATCGTGGACTGCAGCTCTTATCGACGTGCAGCTCTTAAAGTCCCTAATTATTTGAAATAATATTTCGTATACAACAGCTATCTTCACGGATGGGGTCCAGGGATCCGCATTAGGGCCCCGGGGGTTGTGCGGACTGTGCCCCAGCCAGGGTTACAGGAGTCGGAGCCCCCGAGTTTGAGCAATACGTCAGTTCATAATAGGGACTTTTAGATTTGCACGTCGATATCGTGGACTGCAGCTCTTATCGACGTGCAGCTCTTAAAGTCCCTAATTACAGTCTGAGCATGAGCAAATAAAGGTCATCGTAGACCGAATTGTGAAATACAAGGAGACAAAATACTGGATACGTGCTCATAGAAGATATGTAATCATTATTCATTTATGCACAAGCAGTGTACTCCATGATACACAGGTGGAAGTATTCTTTGAAGAGGGGAAACAAAGGCTATTTATGTAGCACCAAAATCGCTGTAGGAGTGATTATTTCAAAATGTAAAAAGTGGGACCTCTTCATGTTTGGAAGATCTGTGGATATTCGGGGTCATTTGGGACATGTGCTAACCGTGCACCGGCTCTATTCAGAACCTTCAAGATAGTCGTCGTGAGCAATAACAACTCTAATCCCTTTGAATTTAAATTGCACAGCCTCTACATTGTCTGCTCTTTTTAAAGAGCCCAAGAAGCCCAAAGGATAAGCATTCCTTGTCTTTCATCAGCGGCAAAACACGCCCGTAATACTGGGATTAACATTCAATGGGATGACGCCCACATTGTTGAAGTTGAATTCAAACGCAATTCTGGTCAAGAAAGGTGAAAGAATTAATCCTTCACTAAATACAGAATAGGGACTCTGGCTATTCCTGTTCATGCATCTTCGCTCCAGTGATCTCGAGGCAGTAAACAGCAAGAAATTGTGTTAAACAATCAAATGTTCACAGGAGAGGTACTTCGACACTTTGGCCAGAATTCACAAAGGAGGTTTGTCGACAAACCGAGGTTTATGTACGTCATATGACGCGTTTTGACGCGTTTTTACAAACCAGGTTTGTAAAAAAACGTGTCAAAATGCGTCATAAGACATACATAAACCTCGGTTTGTCGACAAACCTCCTTTGTGAAGTGGTCGAGTGGATATGTCATAGGACTGCGGTTCATGTCCTGCCGCGGTACTTAATGTCCTTTGGCAAGCCATTGATCTACATTTGCCACTCTCCACCCAGGTGTTAAATGGGTACCCAGTAGGATGCGGAAGGTAATGTGGTTAGATTAGCAAGTGTCCGCTTGTAAAAATGACGCCTGGCTAGAATGCTCCCCAGGGAGTGGAGAATGTGCATACATTGTGTGCGGGTAAGCTTGAATCCGATGAACAGGGTAATAATATATACATGTACCTATAAAGCGCTTTGAGAGGGCCTGCGGTCCTAAAAAGCGCTATATAAGAACGAACTATTATTATTATTATAGTGTGCGTTGGGCTTTAGATTTAATCACAGATGTTGAGATTTTTTGTGTGTTAATTAATGGGTTTAATGTGGAGCGGGTTTAACGCAGATATCCGTCCAACTGTCAAGGATCGATGCCGAAAATCGTTATGGCTGTACATTAAATTTTGTCAGCTTTTGTCTTTTTTATTCTCCCTCAACCATTTCTTTTCTGTGGTCGTCATGATAAATTGTACTTACATAATTATAAGCTCAGTTTATTACCAATTTATTAATTCTTTGTAATTATTCTGAAACCGGTTGGAAGGTGAATCGTAAGTAGGATGTAGATTATTAGTATATTCCAGGCTTGTATTACCACTATTGCTATGCATCAGTTGTATACCGGCCACTGCCTTGTGGTTCAGATTCTCTTTAGAATCTAAGGCTAAGGGAGCAAACCCTAACATAAAACCATGCCACTGTGACAGCATTGAGGGCGATTGACGGCGCGGAACTTCCGACATCCTTCGACCAGTCATTAGGGACTTTTAGATTTGCATGACTAGAACGTAGACTGCTACATTTGACATCCTTTTAAGGCAATGTGACGTCCTTTTAAGGCACTGCCAGTGCCTTAAAAGGACGTATGTGGCAGTCCATGTTCTCGTCGTGCAAATCTAAAAGTCCCTATTGCAGGGTCTACACTGTAAAAAAATAATAGTCGAAATAACTCAATAAAATTGAGGAAAAGAATTGCCTTATTTTTATTTAGTAAATATTACCTACGGCATCTTAAGTAGAATTTACTTATTTTGCTGAATACATTTTTACTCAGTTAAATCGAGTTACATTAACGTAAATAATTTAAGTATTGTAATCATTTTAGATAATTTAAAAAAAAGCTATGAAAGGATTACATATTGCACGATTTGGTACCCATCTAATCTAACAAGTAACATCCACTAATCATTCACTACTTCTATTCACTAACACATACGCTTCAATTCGACACATATTGAAAGGCTCCAAATTGTATATATACTTGATCGTAGCATCTTAAAAGGAAAATTGGTTGACAATTTCCTGAAATATCAAGTTTTTATTTGTTTTGAACTGGGTAAGAATCAAAAATTGTCTTGTCTTTGCTTAGCCATGTTAAATGAATTAGTAAATGTTTTAAAGTCCTTACATTTTCATTCAACCACAAAAAAGAATTGTTTTATTTAAAAAAGAGTTTAATTTGGTCTTAATGAATATTCATAAATTATGTAAATATTTCTATTACGCACTGCATCGGTCCTTACTTTAAAAAGATAATAATCAACATAAATTGTTTGAGTAATACGTATAATTTCTGATTTTGAGTTAAAATTACTAAATTAATACAAGCTGAAATTACTTAAAGTTTTTATGTATTTTATTTTACTTAAATATTCCACGTATGTTCTACTAAATTGAAAGTTTGAGTTAGCAAGACTTAAATTTAGTGCGTAAGTGGCAAAACTAATGTTTTCAAGTAAATTCTACATGGAAAAAATACGTAAAAATTACCAAGGAACAAATTTTGTTTTACAGTGTAGTGGTTTACATCCGTTCTGGCTTGTCCTCGCCCGGTGTGAAACTGCCACCAGTTCCCTGAGAGAGTGCCGTTAGTAACTTGCAAGAGCTACCAGTACTTACCCACCTTTGCAAGCAGCCTTCACGAATATGAAAAGTGAAGGTAGTCATTGTCGCTTCGCGACAGAAAGCTACTACTTCTATATTACCACTTAGATCACATCAACTAGGCGTTGTGACCTGCGCCTGTAATCCAGCTAACAATGGAAGTTACAAAATAATTCAGCGGCCGAGGACGCAGGTTCGACTGAACTGATTCACTTTCGGATGGTGACGTAAAAGGTCGGTCCTCGGACGTAAATAATCATATCTGATTGATTGACACACGTCTGTAAAGACCCTATTACACACACACACCACACTGTTGGGCTACAGGGACAGGGGACCGTGGCGTGGTACGTAACAGATGCCCCTCCCCTCTATTGATTGGTAAGAAAGATATAAGGGAGGGTAGGGGAACATAGAAAGATGATGATTCTTTATCTTCCAATGCCCTCCGCTTGTTCTTGTTCTCTCGTATGTAATGTAAGACAAGCCCCCCCCCCCCCTCCCCCTCCTCAATCGATTGTTTGAAGAAAAGAAAAATAGAAAGACAGGAAGGGCAAGTAAATAGGAAGATGAACGCCTCTTCAAATACCCTTCCCTTTTTCTTGTTATCTCGTATTCCATGTAATACAAGTGCCCCCCCCCCCCCTCCTCCCCGGACACTGGTGCCCCCATATATAACAAGAATCTTGCTCCACCACTGCGTTCCATAACATTTATGTACTCAAGCTCTTGAGATATGCTTCTCAAAGTAGGTCAGCCAAACCGATTAGATTCCACACCTCACACAAGGCTGTATTTTTCAAAGGGTCAACAAGTAATTCAATGATTATCCGGGTCCCGTATTCATGAAACCTAACTAACACAAACAATCTAGTTTTCACCACCTTTCATAAAATGTATTATAATCTAGCTCTTGAGATAGGCTTCTCAAATTAGGTCAGCCAAACTGATTTGGTTTCATACCTCAAGCAAGGCTGTATCTGTCTAAGGGTCAAAAAGTAGTTCAATAATTATCCGGGTCCCATATTTTATCAAACCGTAATGTACAGGCAGTTTCTGGAATTGTCTGACTTGTACGTCACCCTTTTGTGTGGTCTAAATCGAATATGATTTCGTCCCCCACTACTTCTTATTCTTCTCTTTTTCTTTTAATCTTGTCCTATTTATATTACCAATTTCATTTTAGGATGTCCAAATGCGAGATATTATAGGGTATCATTTTATATCGTATGCTATCAGAGCCAGGTACGTCAGAACCAGTCATGTGGGAAGTAGGTTAGATTTAACAAAGCGGGTGAAATTGAATATCTGAACATTGAAAGTATAATCAAAAGAAATCGAACACTGGTCGTAAAATTTTACCATGTTTCTTCATTGTGGCATACGTACTCTTTCCTAAATCGAGTACTGTTAATAATCCTCCGTATTAAACAAAGGTGAACTTTCAACTCACGTAGATTTCCCCGAGTGATGGCGACAGCGATCGCCGTCCTCCCGTTCCTGTCCGTGCAGTTGACGTCGAGAGGCTGGGTGGCGACCTTGTCGAGAGCGTCTTCGACGAAGGAGACGTCGCCATCTCTCACCGCGGCCATGAACCGCTCCTCATGGGTGAAAGCCGACATGTCTTCCGGCTTGGCCTTCTTTTGTGTACGAGCGTAACGGAGAGAAACTTGCCTGTTTGGAGAGTAAAGAAAACAGAGAAAAAACATGAATTATATTTGTTCATGAATTATATAACAAAATACATAATTAAAGATCATATGGAAGTTGCGCAATAATGGAGTTGTGTAATAAATAGATGTAATTTTGAGGAACATAGAAACGTTAGGTAAAGATGTAGAACCAGAGATACAAGTATGCT
This sequence comes from Strongylocentrotus droebachiensis, assembly GCA_035222895.1. Lineage (NCBI taxonomy): Eukaryota > Metazoa > Echinodermata > Echinoidea > Camarodonta > Strongylocentrotidae > Strongylocentrotus > Strongylocentrotus droebachiensis. The sequence goes on along the minus strand of JAVYIG010004580.1, from coordinate 44,193 downwards.
AACGAATAATGGTAAAAATATGAATAGAAATAGTAGTATACATAATAGTAGCAGTCGTAGTAGTAGTAGTAGTAGTAATAGTTGTTGTAATATTAGTATTTGTAGTAGTAATAGTAGCAGTAGTAGTAGTAATAGTAGTAGTAGTAGCAGTAGTAGTAGTAGTAGTAGTAGTAGTAGTAGTAGTAGTAGTAGTAGTAGTAGTAGTAGCAGTAGAAGTAGTAGTAGTAGTATTCATAACAGTAATAGTAGTAGTAGTTGTTTTATTATTATTAGTAGTAGTAGTAGTAATAGTAGAAGTAGAAGTAGAATTGGTAGTAGTAGTAGTAATAGTAGTAGTAGTAGTAATAGTAGTAGTGGTGGTAGTAGTAATACTACTACTACTACTACTAGTAGTAGTAGTAGTAGTAGTAGTAGTAGTAGTAGTAGTAGTAGTAGTAGTAGTAGTAGTAGTAGTAGTGGTAATAGTAGTTGTTGTTGTTGTTGTTGTTGTTATAGTAGTAGATGAAGTAGCCGAATTTTCATTACTTTGAATTAGATTTCATTAAATTTGATAACATTATCTATTAGAATGTAGTTTTAAAAGAACCCACGTTACAATTTGTTATTGCATTAATATCTATAAGCAATTACACGATTTCATTGATTCATAATAATTGGACAAGAAAAACAGCTAGGGGGAGAATTGGATTGAAGGAGTACAAAGGTAGACAATGGATATTCCTTTGCTATACAAAAATCCATCTCGTGTTTATCTTGTATAAAGCAAGTTTCGTCCTAAAATAAAAGAGGCATTACCACTTAAACTTTAATTTTGAAATAGATCACACTGATTGCTGCTCAGCTGTATTTTTGTTTAGGGTACAGTCATAACGACTCAGAGCGTATCATTTGTTTTTCTTTTCTTTTTCCAACGTAATATTTCATACATGAATGCAACTGCATGACGTAACTTTCAACTTGAGAGATAAAGAGGGAGATTGGGAGAGAGAAAGAGAAAGAGAAAGAGAGAGGGACAAAGAAACAAGTAAAGAGAGAGGCGAACAAATCTTAAGAATTACAACCTGTACCGTTAGGTGCAAAGACACCATATCTTCCGACCCTTTCCTTCCCGGTAATAAAACACTCGTATTATTTGCCATTCCAATTTCAATATTTATATACACAGGAGTTGGTGATTTGAAAGCCAAGTTTTGTAAACACTATCAGATTGATGACTCTGTGCAAAGTGCCCCCATGGCTACCTCAAAACTTTGTTTACTCCGGGAGTTTTTATATTCCGAAGTTAGGAATTACACCATGCATTTGCATTGCAGAAAAGTCTTTGTTCTGGGGGGGGGGGGGGTCTTGCAGAAGATCGCATGTCATGTGAGTCATAATGAATCTGCTAAAACATGAACCGCAGCTGAGTAATCATAACATTCATGTTCAATCATATTAATTCAGTTTCATTTAAGAAAACATGTACTTAATTATGTAAACATGTAACATATAATATACAAATATATTTCTTTGTAAGATCAAATCCATCACGGCTGAATGCCGAATAGCGGTAGACATCACGAACTGCTTTTTTCTTTCTATTTTAATGTTATTTTTAATCTTTTGTAAATTTCAATTGTTATAGCTTTTGGCTAGCATTCGGCTGCTATTTCGAATGTATGTTTTAGTGAATAAACCAGTTCAAACAAATGAAACAACTGTAAAGGTCGAATATATGAGTTTGAAAGAACAAGGGCTTTTGAAAAGAAGGAACTGTGAATGAGTTGAATAAATGAAATTAAAAAATGTATATATATATTTTTTGTTAAGGTTTATCTTGACATCTTCTTAAAGAGAAGGTTGAGTTTTGGGAAGAGGTGAAAATTATTTGTGAGCGTTATCATTCTTATTATGCAAGTGTGGAAGAACATCAGATAAGACATGTTCCCTGAAAAGCATGGCTCTTCAAATGCCTTCATATTCTCAATATGTCATGTAACATCGTAAAAATCAAGGGTAGGATTTTTACGCCACGTGTTCGTGTAGTCCCATATACATCTTTCTGTGTACAGTGCTTGTAACTTTACCAAGACTTGGCCAAATTTCTTATCATTTTGATGATTCCAGAACCTTGCAATACACACAAATTCTTATATGCTAGATGATCAACCTTTTCTGGTCGATTCCACATCGTTTCTTTCACAATGCAATCGCATGACTAGAACTCAACTTCATCTTTAAATGCCTCAGTGATAGAACAGTGGAAGGTCTAGGTTTCGAAACTAAGTTGATGCGCTAGGGCTCTTTGGTATAAAGGGATGAATCGTTCGTTACCTATTCCCTCAGAGAAGGCGCGATGGCTTAGTGGCAGAGCAGTAGTATGTTTATATTTAAACCAAGAGGTCCCGGGTTCGAACCCCAATCAATGCGCTCGTGTCCTATGGTGAGGTGATGCAACAGAACAATAATGAACTACATTTGCCACTCTCCACCCAGGTGTTAAATGGGTACCCGGTAGGATGTGGTATGCTTAGCAATTTGAGCCTAGTAGCTCTTGCTGGAATGCTCCCCAGGGAGTGGAGAAAGTGCATACATTGTGTGCGGGCAAGCCAGAATCCGATGACCGGGGGTAGTAACTGTAAAGCGCTTAGAAGCTCGGACTTGCCGATGTATTAAGCGCTATATAAGCAGAAATATTATTATTATTATTATACAAAACAGCTGTGCCACTTAACAAGTAACTGACCTAAAAAAATAAGTCAATTTAATAGAATACAGTGCTGCATGTCTTATAGCATGTCTAAACATTATGTTTGCTATGGAAGATAGATAATTGATACATTAACTACATTCGTCATTACCACAATCCCTTCCACTGCCTTTATCCTTATCATCATCTTCATCATCCTCATCCTCATCATCATCATTATAATCAGCAGCAGCATCAACGTGATTACACCCTCAACACCACCATTAGTACCATGATCATCGTCGACGTCATTATCGTCCTCATAATCAATACATGCATCTTCATCATCATCGTCATCATCATCGTCATTATCATCATCATCATCATCATCACTATTAACTGTGATAATGATGATGACGATGGTGGTGGTGGTGATGGCGCTGATTAGATTCACATCTGTTTAATCGCAGTCTCGTGTCATAAACAATGCCAACTTTTCTCAATCTTTCATTTGCATCTACCAAACAGTTTCCTTTTGTTTGGTCAGATGTAACGTTACCATGGTAACCTACCGCCTGTCATGGTAATATTCAAGAATTTTCCCTATACAACCTACGAAACTACATCTATAACCACCCGATTCCTCTCCAACTGATCTGTTGCCATGCTGGTATGCCTTACCTAAACATGGGGGCCCCCGGTTGCACCCTAACTTTGAAGTTCTTCCTCCAATCCTGATTCGTCTGGGACCCCGACTCCAAATTATTCTCCTTCGCTCCGTCGCTTCCTTCATCGCTCCCTTCACTCTTTCCATCATTACTACCACTTTGCTCTTTCTTATCCAAACTATTGTCGTCCAGTTTTGTCTTATTTTCGATTTTTTCTTCGAGTTCTATCTCGTCTTCTCCTGCCAGCTCTATTCCATAGTCTGCGTCAGTCACCTGAATTGTCACCATTTTGATCCGAATAAATGAGTCCTTATTCAAAAGAAGAGTTAAAAAAAATGAATGGATCTTCCTTGTTTGCAAAACAAACGCCCAGAGTTGGTTAGTTTGATACAAAATTGAATTCGTGTTTGCACGTTTCACGCCAACATCCACCTCGGCAAACTGGAGAAACAAAAGTTTCTATCAACCGCAAAAAGCAGTACTTAAACGATTAAGATGCGCATAACAGTAAAATGTTGTGATGTTGCGCATACAGATTTCGAACCGACGAGAGGTGAACTGAGCTAGATGCCAGCTAGTTGGAAGAACGTGAGAAGAGATACTTAATTAGCTGGTGTTAAATGCATTGTTGTGCTGCGCGTAGATTACTCATCAAACGCCGTTAGACGTGTTGGAGAGAGCAAAATCACAAAAATGCAGACGACTCACTAAATCGATATAGTATCGACATTTCTCTTTCCTTCCTGGATGCGCAAAGTAATATCGTTATCCTTCGAATTCAAAGAAAAAGGTCCCGGCTGCTAACCCTCCTTAATCTAATATTGTCAATTATACCTCCATGTTGAATCTCTTATCAAGAATACCAATGTATTTATCTTGAAATGTATGCCCAAGTAGTGACAGCTAGAGTACCCTTTCCTAGTGCTGTGCGTAGTTTTCCCCTAAAACATTTTTACATGACGACATTTCCATAAAAAAGTAAACGGTGTTGAAGTGCCGCGGCGTCCCTCCGATACCAATAAGCAGAATCAAATCGAATTTGATATACCTGACACGGATATCTCGCTATATCTGGAACTCCTCTTATACCAAGGCAATATAAGACGCGTGTTAAAGCGTGTAATATAAAACGGCGTTTAATGATACACGCTTAAATGTTACTGATACAAGAAGTAACATGATCCTATTTCCTATAGGCACATGCGGGTCATTGTTCCTGCTACGGTATATTTTAGAAATATTGTGGGATTGGGTAACGTACTCGGTAAACAATGGGGAAAGGAAGTTTTGTATGCTAATGTACTTCAATAAACGTCGCTGTTTTCACGAAGTGACGGTAGTAAAAAAAAATTGCATTCACTTTGCGTTACGATTTTCCTCACTACCGTCACTTCGTGAAAACAAGGACGAATTGTTGAATTGACATTTCAATAGTAAGTTATATTGCTTCGTCAATGGTTAATTCAATAACGCTGCACGAATAGCACGTGTGAGATACAGAGTCATGACGTGAAGAAAGACAAAGATTTATACATATACATATTTATATATGTACATGTATGTATTAAGAAAGAAAGGAAGAGACAGGGATTGTGTAACAGCCAGGGGAGAAGGGGGAGAAATACAAAAGGAGGGAAACAACAAAATAATGACTTTGAAGGAGTAAGTACAGTAAAGTTGATAATATTGATAATAATAATGATAATAATATGTTTAGTTTACCTAAGGTAGCCTCATTTCAATATTGATACTGTACTCTATGAGGGCCCTGCAATATAATCATATTATTCCCTGGCTTTAATCGACCTGCCATGACTAGGCGCTCAAGCATTCAAGTAATTTCTTTCTACCGGGTACACATTTACTAAACCTGGGTGGAGAGTGGCAAGTGAAGATTAATATCTTGCCATAGGAGATTATATCGCAAATTGCAAATTAGATTTCTAGATAAGGCATGATGGCTCAGTTGTAGAGCAGTGGTCTTGTAAACGAGAGGTCTCGGGTTCAAACCCAAGTCAATGCGCTCGTGCCACGTTAAGGCATCAATCCTAATTACCGAGTCCCTCGGAGAGGACATAAAGCCGTCGGTTCCCTGGATCCTAACTCGCAAGTGTATACATGCTTTCTTAGCAGTCAGGTAAACAATCATTACACACTATCGTGCCGCAGTGGGACTCGAACCGCGAACCTTTCGTTTCACAGTCCAGCGAGGTATCCACGAGACCACGACACATCATGCTTATTTGAGGTACATGTACAAGGGCAAGACAACATAAACATGCAAATGAAATGTTTGAAAAAGGATGTTTATCAGGCCTATGTCTGATCACTGACAGAAAAATATAGGTAGCCTAAAGCAAGCTCCGATCAGATCACATGACGGTTAAATCAATACTTTCAAGGATATCCTTCATATTGTGTAAAAACAATGAGCACAGAAAATGTAAGCAATTCTACATTTGCCCTTTTGCATGTATACAATCTGCGTATTGAATGTACCTTTTCCTGACACTATACCCAATGGTTAAATCAAATCCATTATATTCTTTAAATTGATTTAACATTGAGTCTATTTATTGAGTTTCTAAGTTCAAGGTCCTTCTGAAATGTTTGGACAATGTGAAAGAGAGACAGGGTGCCCGGCGAGGTGCATGTTGAATTCCCTATATACCGACTCCTTCAACTTGTGCATGACTTGTACCAATTTTCAGTTAGATGCACAATAAATGTCATTATTTGCTTTCTTCCGGTATTGTAATCAGCATTTCTAATACAATATTTAAGCATTTATGTAAGCTGTGGATAGATCAAGGATAACTTCCTGCATTTGCTCATATTACTGTGACATCTGCGATTACAAAACAAGTTATTTAAACTTATGGCCCCACATTCTCATAAAGTTAAATTAACGACGCTGCATAGTTTGAGCATATACTGTACGTAGTTATCGATGGTTTAAGCTTTTGTCCAGAAACGGGTTTAACAAAGGAATCTCCTCTGAGGTCAAGGTTTTCCTCTCTTAAACTTGACCTCAGCCCCGAGGTCAGGTTTATCTGAATTAGAAGACAACTGACCATAAACCTTTATAGTTACAAGGTCAAGGTTTTCTTTTCTTAAACTTGGCCCCGAGGTCAGGTTTATCTGAATTAGAAGACGACGGACCATAAACCTATATAGTTACAAGGTCAAGGTTTTCCTTTCTTAAACTCGGGCCCCGAGGTCAGGTTTATCTGAATTAGAAGACGACGGACCATAAACCTATATAGTTACAAGGTCAAGATCTGGGATAAGATTAGCAGAAGATGGCGCTAGTCCATTTCTCTTCTGCAGGAGCCATCTATTCGTGATGTTCAGTCTACTCAGATTGAGCGTCGAGTGGTACGACCCACAGGGGCGGATCCGGCCGGCGGCAGGGGAGGGGGCCCAAGAGGGGTCCAACTCGTGAGAAAATATGTAGCGGCGAAACAGCCAGCCGGTGAATAAGCGGTGAAAATCGCACCCCCCCCCCCCCCTTGAGCACCAGAGGAGGGGCCCCTCTCCAAATAAAGGTAAATTTAACGTGTTTTTATCCATTTTTCCCCAGGGGAGGGAGCCCCTCCCTGGATGCGCCACTGACGACACACATTTTCCTTCGACAATTGCTCCGCCTTAAATGCCTGCACTGTTATAACGAGTTCCTACCTAGACCTAACGCTATATCTAACCTGAACCTGAAACCCAATCCCTACCCTAACTCTCAACGTTGATGATATCGAGCAAGAAGTGAATGTTGCCTGAGTAGACGTTGGATAAGCCTACAATGATTAGACATTACGTTCCCATTCGATTTGACACCTCGTATTTATTGATTAAGACAAACTATTTAATTCTCAAACATGGTTCTCAGTTCTCACAATTAAGGTTCTAGGGAGATGTGAGTTGACCTAGAGGTAATTTCCGCGGTACGGTCAGCTTTGTGTCTTCGCCTACAAACTGACTCTGATCAAACACAGGTCCATAATTGAGTCACATTTTTCGGATCCACGGACGTAAATAATCATATCTGATTGATAAGCGTGTGTACAAAACCCACTTACGCACACACAAACATGCAAACAAACACACACACCCGCACATACACACCCACACACACTCAGTCTACAATGAGAAGGCGTCTGGTTTTAGCCCCCAGAGCTAAACATTTTTAAAGACCCCCCCCCCCCTCATTGGGCAGACTTGGTAAGAGTTTAATGGATGTACATAATACAAAAATTACGACAAAATTTCTGGCAGCAAATGGTAGTCAGACTAGCCCCCCTCCCCCTCCAAAGTGCCCACTTCTCATTTGTGTACAATGAAGGGATGACAGCATGCTTGTAATTAGCGTGGTTTTGTATTCGCAATAATTATGTGCTCGAGTTGTCTAATCTTGCATTCCCATGCAGAATTGATATGGTAGATACATCGCCATCTTTCGTCGTCTTACATTAAATAGTCGTGGGCTGGCGCTCTTGCACTATAGGTCCATTGTATATTATCATAATCATCTGATAATTACGACAAAACAATAACCAATTTGATTTACACATCAATATACAGACAGCGTATTGACAGTGTGTACATGAGTGTGTACATTGTCTACGTCGACGCTGTTTTTGAGACAGCTCCTATGAAACACGGAGAAAATGTTATTTTGGGGAGCCCCATAAATGCACAATGTCCTGAATATAAAATGTATCAATTGTCTTTTGAAAGCTTTCCTTATTGCCCCTTATGCAAACGAAATGAATACTTTTATCTAAAGAAACTCAATTATGGGGCAGCAGCGGCGTAGAAGGTATTTGTCTTTCAGTGGGAGAGGAAGCACTAGTGGGGGGGCACTAGTGGGTTACCCTTTTGTGTGTGGGAGGCACTGAAAATTCTTTTTTGGGTGAAGTGCGTTAATTTATTAGCCTATAGCCTTTCTTTCTTTAATAAAATCATCTTTACTCAATATTGCTTTCGACTATGCAGTGTTAATAATTAGTTAGTCATTCTCTTTTTCTGTGGGGGCACGTGCCCTATATGCCGGTGTTATTTGGGTCTTTAAATAATTGTAATCGAAGAGAAGGTGGTGGAAAATAAACATAACATAAATAATAGGATTTGAATAAAACATCGACAAAACATTTCATTTGGTTTTGAAATAACCAATAATGCATAGTCTCAGAATTTCATGGGTATAAGCTTTGAAAACAAGGCGTATTGGGCAAATCAAATTAACTTATTACGACTTCAGCATAGACAAAGCAGTAAATGCAAGTTAATAACAAAGTTAATGCAAGTGAAAAGCACCGGGAGCTAAGGATTGCCATTTGAGGATATTCGAAAATAATCAATACAGCTTTTGAGAAGGCAAATAAGAAGAAACGGTTATACCACAACGAGAGGCTTAGGGAGTCAGCAGGTGGATGGCTTTGAAGCAGGTGACAATAATCAAACTTTTATTAAAAATCAAAAGTTCAAAGTTATAAAGGATTTCACTCGAATATGTCCTAGCCGTCTTGTTATCAGGAAAAGGTCTTTTGATACACAGTCTCGGTCAAAAAAAATTGTAGTATACACATATCGGAAAAGTGAAAATCAATAATGTCTCTCTTGCCAGGTGGAAAGCATTTATGCCGCGTTTTAAGAATCCCGTTTTCTTACTCAGTAAGCATGCAGTCTACTTGTTTTGTCAAGACCGAAATATATATACATATTCTATGGTTTTATATATATAGTATTACAAAGTTTTGGGAAATTTTGAAAATGGGTGGATAGTGATTCTTTACAATTTTGATATATTTGGATGCCCCTGTGGATGTATTAAAAACACCAGAAATTTTAACCCCTAAAACACTTCTGCTTTCGAGAACAATTGAATATAAAGATTTACCGGTGCTCCCGGTAAATGTTGATAAATTTCAAATGGCTCCTACGGCCGTACAATGGTAGCTGCGACCATAAAAATCTCAGAGTATGTATTTGTGGCATATAATTTCCCAACGAGAATAGCTAATCGGTCGATTTCAGTCAATAAACATTGTTTTTTAGCTTAATTAATATCTTGACCTTGAGAGGGAGCTATTCAACATATAGTGTTTATTATTTACAATTTCATAACTTTAGAGTCGATTTCGACCGCGACAACGATCACTGAATATTGTAGGATCGTATATGCTTCCAATATGTTCATTTGAACCAAATTCATGACCCCATACCAAAACTTTGTATTACCTTTAAGTTCAGACAAGTTTACTCTTTTTCAACAGAAACACAAATGTACATTGTATATAGGCAAGTCACAGTTTTAATGATCGAAAGACAATTTCAATGACGATGAGTACATGAATACCGAGTGAACGCAATGAATTAATAAGGTCGGAGTATTATTAGTAAACAAAGTAGTAATAATGAGAAGGAAGTAGGTGTTTTATTTCGGAAATGACCGGAAAGGCTCTTTATCCATTTTGCGAACAGATTAATTGCAGTAGTATATTCCCCTGACCTTGATTAACTTGATATATCTAGAACACTGCTTTTATAGATCAGTTTATTTCGCTATTGCTGTTGTGACTTGTGACTGTTGTTTTATTGCTCAAAAATGCTTTTTATTTTATTATTTAATCATTCCTCTTCCTTCTTTTCTCGGCACTCCCCCCCCCCCCTCCACCATCTCTTTCTCCCTACGTCTGCCCCCTCTGTCTGTTTCTTCTCCCCCACCCGGTCTCTCTCTCTCTCTCTCTCTCTCTCTCCATCTCTCTCTTTCTTTCTCTCTCTTTCTCTCTCTCCTGCTCCCCTCTTTCTCTCTGTGTGTATATATATCTCTCTGACTCTTTGCCTGTCTCTGTTCTCAGCGTTTAGGTCTATCTGCCATTCATGTTGTTGTGTATTGCCTCTCTACTTCTCTGCAATATATCTAAACACAATACCGTCTCATCAACGAGAAATGTATAATGAAATCACGCACTCTAGCGGAGCAGAATACAGTATTGGTTTTGTTCGTTGTAATCGGTACAATCAATCATTAAAATGTCCTTGCTAAACGGTACATTATGATGTCTTTATACTTTCATTGTTTGATGTATTCAATGGTTCATTTTTTCATTAATCATTTCGATAAAAGATCATTGTGTCGAGGGCAAACGATATCAATAATGCATTGATGATTGCAAACGCAAATGAGCTGCACGAGAGTGGGAACCATAATCCGCTAGGCTCTGACGCTCATGGCGCTTTACACATATTACCCTGGTTGTAGCCGAGCTGCCTCAGTAACTGGCGCTCAAACATTATCAGGTACCCATTTGCACTTCGGTGGAGAGTTGTACATGTAGATTAACGTCTTGCCAAAGGACATTCGTGCCGCGGTGGGACTTGAACCCCGTACCTTGCGATCTGCGGTCGGGTGACTTATCCACTGGACCATATACATTTATCATGGTATACTTAATATGCAACTCGTAAAAGAATGAAATGCAAATTTTACTAAGACGAAGAGGGGAAGAGTGTGGAATAGAGAGGGAAAGGGTGAAAGAGAGCGAGAAGAGAGAGAGAGAGAGTGAGTGGGTAAAGATTAAATCCAGCTTAAACTGTGCGACTACAACGGTTGGGGCTTCCAATTTATATCAAGAATTGTCAATACCGCAATCGCACTGACGAGACCGGTTCCAGACCGACACAAAATCGAAACTAAAATAACGTTACTACAAATCAGTCTGCAAGTACAGACTCTAATTTGACACTTTACCACAATTCCTATCAAGCCTTGAACAGAGCCTACATCTGTCAGTATCCGGCTGTGTCAGAACAGAGCCGATTCCTATTGTAGTTTCATATTGCAGACATTTTTAGGCACAACGACAGGCAAGGGTTTTTGCCTGCTAATTAACCCCGAATAGCCAAAATGATGTCGGTTGTCGGTTCGTCTGGGGTCGGCTGGTCGGTTAGCCGGAGAAGGTCATGTGGCGTGACAGGGGTATCACCAATTTACTAATTGACATATATAGATGACCAGAGTGTGAAATGTGTTATAGAAAGGCTCGATCATGGAAAACGGAATGACGCATAGGACAGAGGGAGAGAAGGGGACAAAAGGAGAGTAATAGAGGGAAAAGGAGAGAAAGAGAGAGGGAGAGAGAAAAATATTAATGGTTGACTGAAATTTTCGTTCATCCAATTAATCGCAGTTGCACATACTGTAGGGCGGTAAAGAGGATATGAGTGGAGTAAGAGAAAACTAAATAAAGAGAGAGAGAGAACGGAAGAGAGAAACAGAGAGCGATAGAGAAAAGGGTAAATGGTTTAATAACAAAATTAAATTAATCCAATTAATCACAAATAGGGCACATAGGACAGAAAGGAGAGGAATATAGTGAAAAGGGGAGTGAAAGAGAGATAGAGGGAGGCAAAGAGAGAAAGAGAGAGAGAGAGAGAGGGATAGAGAGAGATAAAGAGAGAGAGAGAGAGAGATTAATGAGTAATTTATAACATCACAGGGGCATAACCATTATTGTAATGAATTCGCAAATAATAATCGATTACATTATAAATGAATGATCTTAATGAAATGAAACAGGATAACAATATTACTAAGTAATTTTTGTTTTCCTATTAATTTTACATGTACATAGCCCGAAATAGGTATCTCGATTCTGAATACATACTGTAGGTAGGCCAACTCAGAGGGAAACAGAGCCTCTCTGAATTGAAAGTAGCATATTAACAACTTTATTTCTTATATTTCTTAAGCAGTTTGATGACTTAGACCTTAGCTTAGCCTTGAATGACATTAAATAACATTTATATGTAAGGTCAATTCTACCCAATACTGTCACAAAAAGCTGGTGAAATTATTCACATAAATTATGTTAACTTGTTCTCAAGGGCCTCTTCGTCATTTCTTATTCTTCTTCTTCCAACTTTGTGCATACTTATTTTAAGCAATTTAATCATTATTTTGCCCATTTAAAAGCAAAAAATTGATATATTTTGACCCTAATTGGACCATACAGTACCTTATTTAAGTTGGGTACAAAGAATCGGCCGCAGTGGGTTTGATACATAATTGTATTTGTACTGGGCAAACTTTCACCAATGGAACCAAATCTCAAGAGGCGAAAATGCTGTTTAAAAAACGGAATTATCACTAAATTTGCTGAAAAGCGGATTCCCTCGCGGTCAATTGGCTTTGAGTATCGTAAGCAAGAAGTTTATCGTGTAAACATTTTCCGACATCAACAAATATAAATTTCCTCACAGAAATTGTAATGATATACAGACTTATCAAGTACAATAATGATACATTGTTGCCCATAAAGTTGGAATAACATTTTCGCATCTCTTTTCATGTAATGATTGCGGCATTGTGATAATTATATTCTTTTTATTTGTCATTCCTGGTAGAAAAATTTGATATCTTTTCAGAACTTTATTAATGTAACTTTATTGATCCATCCTTATTGATCCATCCGTCTTGATTTTCTAAAGATTCACCTGCCCAAGGAGTATGCTTATACTTTTATTCCTAAACATAAAATCATTGTCAACATTTCCAAATCAAAGGTACACCGACTCGGATGTTGTGTTGTTGTTGTTTTAGTTTATAGGCGTTTGTCATTCAGAAGTGAATATTTACGCCTCTTCTCTTAGGATTCGAGATATCGACTAGCCTGGATCTTAGACTCAGGTGATTTATTTCCCTTTCGATGAAGAACCGTTTGATCGTGTCTGAATAATATAGACTAACCTCCTCAACCTGTTTGATATGTAGTGAAAGAGGGACATGCTTCAAAAGATTAATAAGTATTACTCTGCATGCCTTACTCAAATCGATTATTAATATTTTACTCTCGAATATCCTTGACTATGTTTGGCATTTTACAGTAAAAGGTTAAAAAAAAATATATATATATTTGTTATCTTGAGTAGCCTGTATGCAAGGCTAAGTATTGATGGAAAGGGTAAATAATGTGATTGTCTTTTTTATTTGTTGATACCCAATCATGGATACCATGAATAGGTGACTACATAAAAGGTGCACTTTTCATCGAATCCAGTCAAATCATGGGATTAAATCCGGAAAAAAATCTTTGTGCAAGACAATTCATGATTCAACTTATTCATTCAACCCGGCTGCGCGACTATTAATTACATTCCCGAAAGAATAAGCTTTGAGCATTTGAGAAATAAAAATATCAACATGCCAGCGTGTATTGTTGTTTATAATTATGATATAAAAGGTGAAATTAAAGCACACTCTATCATTATTCAGCAGAGTCTTTGTTAGCCTAAACGTTGCGGATCATTGGATGACAAAAACCCATGGGCGTCTGTAGGTCTGATATGGAAATCAGCATAATATAATCAAGTTAATTCCCCGTCGCATTACTCTTAAAAAAAGTTTTTCAAAATATGATTAATGTGTTGGATTTGCGCTGGATCATTACTTCCATTTATGATTGATAATGACAGATATTACGTGTTTGTAGGAATAAATATATATTTCAGAAGAGTTAGCTTGATTCCTAAAATCTGTAAAGATTAATGCAAAAAATCTACAGAGCGTAACGTGGGTCCACCCATTGAGAGGGGGTCTGGAACAGTTGGGGGGGGGGGGGCATGAGGTCTGCTAAAAACAAGAAAGTAATGATTTTTGTTAAAAGTTGCGATGAATAAAACACAAATTGACAACACTGTGACGTATCTTGTCAGCTCCTCTCTAATTTGCACTGAACATGAAACTACATGAACTTCTATTTTTTTTGCACGGTTACTAATGACGGAATAAATATAATTTTTTACCAGTACAGCGGTTTGAATAGAAATAAATTTCCAATGATAATATTTAGGGTGCATGTATGAATTAAAATTTCCTTGAGGGAAAATACAAAATGTATGTTTGTTTGTTTTTAGTACAGAGCAAATGGTATTTCTGGTTCTACTAAAACCAATTTGATATCTGGGTTGACTTCCCCCATCTAAGATGGCGCAGAAAGTGCTCCAGTCTCCTCTCTTCTAGTACGTCCTTTCTTCTCCTTTTCCATTTCTGTCCTTCATTCTTTTTTCTTTCTTTTCTACACCACTCGTTTGGAAAGGGGCAAGCGCCCCATACCCCCTCCCACCCCCTTGTATATACGCCAGTCAGCCTACATCGTTCTTACATGTAGATTTCCTCTCGTTTAACAAATGATTTTCGTCATTATTCATGAGGTTGGAAGCGCAGTGATTGATGGGGGCTACTTGAAAGGTGTATGGGGATCAATCTCTATGCACCTGATGAAAATGGCGTAGCTACATGGGGGCAGAGGGGCACCAACCCCTCCCCTCTTTCGTTGAATTGTGAAGAGAGAATAGAAGAAGATGATAAAGGTGAGACAAGTGGATTGATTGGATACAGGACGAGCCTCAGAAATGTGCAAACAATTCCCATGAAGTTGCTCTGACTGGGTACTAATTTACTGAGACATGTGTATACAGAGTAGCCTAATACAGAGTTGATTATTGTTCGTGTGAATTGTCAACAAACGATATAATAGATACATTGTAATAATGACATTGTACTTATAGCTTTTAATAGAAATTGTATATTCGGCAATGTCGTTGTCATAATCATTTTTATAAAAAAGGGAATCCATGATGTGGTTAGTAATATTCAGAGAGACATACATTACAAACAAGAAATTTGACGGGAAATTTGACTTTTGGAGCGTAATACAACATTTGTTCCATCATAATTAACTGTTGTTTGAATGTTGCTTTTATTTGTGTCGTTATTCAATATCTGTTGTTTGGTTGCGCTTTGTATTATTTTGTTTTACCTGTTTTACTTTTTTTTTATTTTTTATATAGATCTGAACGATTTCGTTTATTGCAAAATACAACCCCCTCTTAATGCTTTTCCTCAGTTAGTGTCTGAGATCAGAAAAAAACCCTGTTGCAAGTGTACTGTGTATAGTTGTCGTATTGTACCACTGTTGCATAAGAGGGCTTAATCCTGGGATCATAAACGTGGTAAAATACCGTAGTTCGCTTGAATAGTTGCTGTTACTATTTCTTTTCGGAATTTGTAAGAAAAAATAGTAGCTTCCAAGTGTCGTTTGACGATTAGTCGTATTGGTGTTTATTTCGTCTGCTTAGAGTCGAGGTAGGGTTATATCATATGTTTGTTGGCACCGACGCTTTAACGATAAAGTTTAGTTATAGTCATGCGATTGCATTGTGAAAGAAACGGTGTGGAATCGATCAGAACAAGTTGATCATGTAGCATATACGTATTGGTGTGTACTGCAAGGTTCTGGAATCATCAAAATGATAACGAAATTTGGTCCAGTCTTGGTAAAAGTAACAAGTGCTGTACACATAAAGATGTATATGAAATTACACAAACATGTGGCATAAAAATGAGTCCACATTTTTAAGCTGTTACATCATCTTACATGTCATATTTAGAATTATGAAGGCATTTGAAGAGCCATGCTTTTCAGGGAACATTTTTTATAATAATAATAATAATATTTAATTTTTATATAGCGCTTAATACAAATGTTTCTAAGCGCTTTACAAATATACTATTACCCCGGTCATTGGATTCAGTGCTTGCCCGCACATACTGTGTGCACAATCTCCACTTCCTGGGGAGCATTCCAGCATAATAACAATGAAATCGCTTGCAAATTATCTTTCACCTCTCCCCAGAATTCAACCTTCTCTTTAAGCATGAATTCGGAGGCAGAGCTAGGGACTCGGTTATTGAGCATTGACTTGATTTCCAAGTCGAGACGTTGCGGTTACGAGACGACTAACGATTTATTTCAACTTCGGTGATCTTTAATCAGACAAATTGTGCAAACAATTCCCATCAATTCCCATCAAGTTTACCAATACATGTGTATGCAGAGTTGACTTTTCCTTGCATGAGATATCAAACAAGCGAAACAATAGATACATTGTAATAATGACATTGAAATCAGCTTGATACATGTGCGTTCAGAGTTTATTATGCTTTGAGTGATTTGTCAACGAACGACACAATAGATACATTGAAATAATGACATTGAAATTGACTTTTAATACAAATTGTATATTCAGCACATTCATTGTCATGATCATTGTTTTGGAAAAAGTATCCTGATGTGTGTGGTAAGTATCAATCAGAAAGAAATATATTGCAAACAAGAAATTTGACGGAAATATTGACTTTTGAACCGCAAAACAAGAATATTTTTTACATCCTACCCGTGCTTTCGGTTGTTCTACCTGCCAGCTACATATGTTTGAGGAAGAGAATAAAGCGAAATTTGAGACTCCTCCGAAATGAGATTTGTTTTTCACAGAACTATTTACCAAAGGTGGGTATTCACTGGCGTGTTCCCCTCCCAGCCCCGCTCCCCCTCCTTGTTCAATGTTGAAAAGGGTAACAGATGGATAGGGACTAAATGAACGGGAGACGGAAAATGAAACGAAAAAATCAGATGACATAACTTCTAGCTCCCACACGCTCCCCCACACACTCACTTGCATATTACATCTACGAGGAACACCGCCCCGTACAATCGGTGACCTCCACTCATGACTAGACATAATACAAGATCATTTGGCGAGGATCTGTTTACGCGCGCATGCATGTGCTATTTACATTGTAATGCATTATGACTGCCCTCAAGGAATGTTTGAAATAATCACGTTTTATGAACAAATCATTTCGTTACCGTATATACATGTATTACAATCATAATCTATCATTTTCTAATTGCACTATAAAACGAATGCAACAAATAGAAAACATATTTAGTTTTTACTTTAACTCAGGTAACTTCAAAATAAGAAGACATTACGAAATCAAAATGATTTTTCAAAACTGCAGAGTCTTGTTATAACTTTTCAGCTCTCTCTCTCTCTCTCTCTCCCTCTCTCTCTCTCTCACTCTCTCTCTCACACACACACTCACACTTTCTTTCTATCTTTCTCTCTCTCTATCACTCACACTATCTCTCTCTCCCTTACTCTCTCTCTCTCACATACACATACACACTCACACTTTCTTTCTCTATCTATCTATCTCTCTCTCTCTCTCTCTCACACACACTCACACTTTCTTTCTATCTGTCTTTCTCTATCACACACACTCACACTTTCTCTCTCTCTTTCTTTCTCTTTCTATCTCTCTCTCTCACACACACACACACACTCACACTTTCTTTCTATCTGTCTTTC
The DNA here is from genome assembly GCA_035222895.1 of Strongylocentrotus droebachiensis. Taxonomy (NCBI): domain Eukaryota; kingdom Metazoa; phylum Echinodermata; class Echinoidea; order Camarodonta; family Strongylocentrotidae; genus Strongylocentrotus; species Strongylocentrotus droebachiensis. The sequence continues at coordinate 26,643 of JAVYIG010004580.1, read as the reverse complement.
TCTATCACACACACTCACACTTTCTCTCTCTCTTTCTTTCTCTTTCTATCTCTCTCTCTCTCACACACACACACACACTCACACTTTCTTTCTATCCGTCTTTCTCTATCACACACACTCACACTTTCTCTCTCTCTCTTTCTTTCTCTTTCTATCTCTCTCTCTCACACACACACACACACTCACACTTTCTTTTTATCTGTCTTTCTCTATCACACACACTCACACTTTCTCTCTCTCTTTCTTTCTCTTTCTATCTCTCTCTCACACACACACACACACACACACACTCACACTTTCTTTCTCTATCTACCTATCTCTATCTCTCTCGCTTTCTGTTGTTGTCTCTCTTCTATCATGATTTGGTTTGATAATGCTGCATATAAAGGAAGTACTCACAAGAGCGATATAGAGCGAGGGAAATTAAAGTCAAAAGAGAGAATTTACTGTAGAGGTAGACATATAGAGGGGCTTATGAGAGAGTTCTGTGTTAACAATCATGGAAAGGTGACGAACCCGCAGAGAAAGGGAATGTTTTCATCAGCTCGAGTTTGCCAAATTACCCACTATTTTAACTATCCCGATCGTAAATTAAACAGTTAATTTGCGTCGTCATCAGCCCGCAGCTGCAATTAGAGGAATACTTGGTCGAGGAAATATCCAGAGAAATCTTGGTCTTGTTTCCAAAATATCCCGTTATTTGGGAAATACCGGGCTAATTTGCGCCCTTCTCGAGCTAGTTTGTAATGCGCGATACGCTAGTGCAGACGCAATTTCGAGTTTTGGGATAATATCCTGGGCAGCGTTTCACGAAACCGTGATTAAGTTTAACACGCGTTTCAATGGGATGTCGGTGAACTCGTACTTCTTACGGTTTCATGAAACGCTGCCCTGAGTCTGAAAATAGCGGGTTATTTGGCAAACTCGGGCTGATGGAAAGAGGGGGATGAACATAAACCGGCAAACAAGACAGAAAGCAAACATGAGAAGGTATGCATGCATGCATGCAGGAACCATCGGGATGTAATAAGCGTAATGAGCTTGGTCGCGGAGAAGAATCTGAAGCCAGAAGGGTGTTAAATAATATCCTCTGACGAAACGTCAATGCCCTTCTATCTCTGAACAGGTGACTTGATAGATAGATAGATAGATAGATTGTATCAAGATTTTCGTGTCTGGCAGTTAAAAACGGAAATTAACATGAATTACAATGAAAATTTCCAAAGAACATTCACATAATACTACAGGTGTAGTATGATATACCAATAGGTAACTTCCGCAATGCACTCTAATGCAATCGGAGGGGAATACCAACGAGGTTTTGGATGAGCTCACGGTCATTAAGAGGACTAGGTCATTGTCTTAGCCAAAAGGAGAGAAGGGAGAGAGATGGGAAGGGGAAGGACGAAAGGTGGGGGGGGGGGGGGGGGGAGAAGGAGACATAATCAGAAAACACTCGAGGCAATGATATGAGTGCGGTGATGTATGGTTGGATTAGTTATGAGTTATGGGGACCTTATATGAGTGAGGATTCGATCGAGCGAAGAGAGTTGCCTTTGGTGGATAAGGATACTAACAAAGGCGTCACTGGCGTGGCGAATTGGATTTTCAAGGAAAATTGGCACTTATAATCCTGTCTAATATGCCCATTTACCCGTTTCAGTGATATCATTGCCCAGTGCTATACAGAGATAAAGCAGATGATTCCAAATCCGTCAAAGCGCAAGTGTTTCTACCTCTTACGTAATAAGCCATTTACAATAGCTTCTATAGCAGATTGTTACTCAACGATAGTATCAACATTTTGAAAAAGAAAGTGGTCGCCAAAATAAATTCTAAGGTATAAATGGGGGGCAACATCAGCAGGATATAATAGATGGCGATAAGCAATAGAATTCTTTCGAAATATCTCCTGTTCTTCTGATGGCATCTAACGTTCTTAATCATTATTATTGAAACTGAACTTTAATTTTCCTCATAAATCTGTTGATGCTTTTATGTCAACTTTCTGGAAAAGTTGGTGTTTTATTTCATTAGTAAATGATTCGCAACATTCAGGACGAAGTCAAAATATTAAAATTCCATTCAAAAGTGATAGTCGATAAATCGGGAAAAGAGAATATATTCTGTTGACCGTTTGATATTTTATATTGACGAAGTACCTTGATTATCGAGAAACAGGAAGAAGTCTATTAAGCCAGGGACTTGCTAGTAGGTCCATGATTAACCATAATCATTAGTTTCGATAATGGAGTCTCAATATATCAAATCTTTACCTTTATAAATACTAATTGTTGCAGCTTTACGTAGATTTAATCGTCCTTGATTGTAATATGTTTTCATTGACCTTTTAGTCGGGTACTACTACAAAGTATATTAATCAGCGTAAGTGGTTTGGGGGTAAATACAACAAATTTATTTATTTACCAGCTGATCCCTAATGGAAGGGTATATCAAGAAACTGATTTAAAAAGGGGGGCGGTATATAATTGTACCGCCAACATGTCAGCGCTCAGGGGTCTGGGATATGCTTTGTCTGAAAAAAGTGAAGACAGAATTTAAGTCATTTTCTGACAAACTAGGCATCGCGAAGATCCATTGTGACACACCTATTCCATACCCATACAGAGAGAAAGAATGAAAGAAACGTGATGTTTTGGATCAGCGTACGGACTCAACAATAATCCACAAATAAAAGTGGGAATACAAACGCTTAGCCTTGATCTCTGATTGTTTCACTCTCTTCTGACGTTTCAGGCCAAAGATCTCCAACAAAAATTTAGAGCAGTGTTTTATGTAAATGCATCAAGGGGATATAAATCCTTAATTGCCAAGGGAATAGAATTTCATGTAGCGATATGTATATAGGCCTATATATATATAACAAAGAATGCAATTTGGATAATTCTCCGTCACAGTAATATACAAATAATAATTAAAAAACAATTAAATTTAAAAAAACCTTGAGAGTTCAGTATATACAGTATATATATATATATTTTTTATAATATACATACATAAACAAAATATATAGCGTGTGTGTGGTCAGTATATAAATATATATATATATATATATATATATATATATATACTGTGTGTGTGCGTGTGTGTGTGTGTGTGTATGTGTGATTGTGCGTGAGCGTGTGTATGTATGAGAGAGAGAGAGAGAGAGAAAGCAGTGTGAACACACACTCAGTGATATATTTGTACAGTTAACAACTAAAAAATTCATACCCTTATTGGCCCGAATTCACAAAGGAGGTTTGTCGACAAACCTCCTTTTGTTTCGACAAACCTCTTTTTGTTATTTACAAACCAGGTTTGTAAAAAACGCGTCAAAACGCGTCATATGACGTACATAAATCTCGGTTTGTTGAAAACCTCCTTTGTGAATTCGGGCCACTAAGTTTTGTAAATTGTTAAGTACATGTGAAAAATTGACTAGTCCCGATTTAAGTTTCTTGAGAATTTGACATTAAGGTTTCCATCTAAAATTATTAAACAAAGACCATTATATCCAACAAGACTACATTTCACGCTTGAGTTTCACACAAAAAACAAAAACCATCAAATTTACATTGTTAACATTGTTTATTTAGTTGTTAACTGTATATATGTACATTTTTACATTGAGTTCTAAAGGTTTTTCTGGGCATGCACAGATGGATGCGCCTCTATACGCTAATGCATCATCGGGGTTGATTGTGAATTTAAGGCAATTAGATTCCCGGCATGCATACATTAGCGAGTGAATGACGCCACAAATGCTCCGCTGACACGGTTCACTACGGATCGGACCGTATAGAGCGAAGTAATTAGTGTCGGACTATGAATAATGAATCAGTAAAATAACAATCACCATCATATGTCATTTTAATAGGCAATTATGGGGTGTTCATTCTTCACCCATTACGAGGTAAACCCGGTTTTCTTTCATTGCATATCACTCGAGTTCATCTCATATTATTTAGTAAGAGTATGTATTATCATATATAACGACACAAATTCGGCGTATACATTACTTTCAACCGACTACATTACATTGTAAATGTAGACCATATAATAATGCATTAATGCAATTTATTAGTTATGGATATGTATAGAAAAAAATCAGTGTTACATAATTGGCCTTCAAACAATACCTCTTGTTCATCCAAGCGTTAACACATACCACACAAGATCTGGGATAAAATACTCTTTCATAAGATGTATAATAATGTGCTGTTCATAGATGATTTTAAAAATAATAAGCAATTTTCTAAGTGTAAACTTTTTTTTTGACTCACACTGTATATATATATTACCTGTTATACCTCATACCTCATATTGTATCAATAATGCGTCCTAATTCTGACCTGACTCTGATCTTCTTTGAATTCTCTTGATCGTAAAACACCTGTATACAGATCTTATTACTGGTATATTACGTAATGGTTATGATTTTTTTCACCTTCACTCTCTCTCTCTCTCTCTCTCTCTCTCACCATGTATCTTAAATCATGTAAATGTCGTCAGTTTGAATGATTAATATGCAAGGGGGAAAATAGTATAGTATTAATGACTGCTTTGAGAGAAATAGTTGTTTTTATACGCTCAAGGGAAGGTTAGAATTGTGCTATTACCCGAGGCGTGCCGAGGGGAATAGCCCAATTGTAACCTTCCCGAGAGCGTATAAAAACAACTATTTCTCGAATATTAAAGCAGTCATTAATACTTTTATATGCCGAAAAAAAATAGACTAAAAAATAAAAAATACTTTTTTTTTTGGTCGAAGATGAGATTCGAACTCTTGCGTACAAAAGGTGAAGTATCTAAAGTCAGCGCCTCAGACCTCTCGGCCATCGCGCGCTATTAACATGCTTGGCAGTTTTGTACGATATATACATTAAAATGGATTGAAACCGGCTTCGCGTGTGATGAATGCTTCGCAAAAGCTCCATAAACGGACTCTTCTTTTACTTTTGCAATGCATATTGGCACGAACTTAAATCAAGATCTATCGGCAGATGTTGTTTTTTTGTTTTTGGAAGTTTATTTTCGTCTTCATGTCAACAATGCAAGATAAAATTGTCGGTAAGATCGATCGAGATTCAATTGTATTGAAATTACCGACCAATTATTCGCACACATACGGTATCCTCCATCGCTCAAACCATTTTTTAACATGTAAACCTATGGGGTAACCATGGAGACTGACCTATTTTTTTAATAACCATGGTTATTAAAAATATTAAATGTTTTAAGCATGGTTACCGGGAATTTTACAGGAACAGTTGAAGTTTATGAATGCAATTTCGACCAATCAGATGGCTGGATTACTTAAGTGAGGTATATAATTGTTAATAATCAATACAGTTCCTGAAGTACATACCAGAAGTTGTATGCAAGGAGCTACACTGCGTATATCATATACAAAAGAGTGTAAACTCTTTTTTCTCTCTTTACGTCTCTCACCCTATTCGCGTTGTATAGCTCACTGATGTGAGTGAACCCGTAAGAGGCCATAAAAAAGGAATAGATCATACTGGTATATTACACAATGAATGGTTTTATTCACCATACTTTAGATCTTTTATATGCATCCAGCCCTTGTGTGTCTCTCTCTCCAATTTCCCTCTCTGACTATCTCTCTCTCTCTCTCTCTCTCTCTCTCTCTGTGTGTGTGTGTGTCTCTCTCTCTCTCTCACTGTGTCTCCAACATACACTCACTTTACCCCCCCCCCGGCCCACCTCTTTCTCTCTGTCTCTCACTCTGTCTCTGTCTCTCTTTCTCTTTCTCCCTCACTGTCTCTCCAACTCACTCAATATAACCCCCCCCCCCCCCTCTCTCTCTCTCTGTCTCCCTCTCTCTCTATCTATGAATCTCTCTTTTCCTTTTATAAGAAAAGTCCTGATAATAAAACGACCATAAAAACACTTACGAGAAATGAACTAAAGAGCAACTGTGCGGTATGCACAACATAATTATTTTCGATTTACGTAATCCAGCATTCCAATGTTCACACATTTCTATAGGTGATAAAGAAGACTCCAAAAATGTCATAAGGCTAACTTCTTTGCGATCGTGTTCGGAGACTTTTATAGCGACCGAGGAGCATTGTGATAAACAAGCTCTCGTCATTGTATTTATTTGTCAACAAAAAATATTCTCCGAGTATTTACTGGGCAAGGCACTAGTTTGTTGTTACCATGTTTAGACCAGGGAGAGTTTTCTCCCTGTTTAGACTAATAGATAATCTTTGCTCATTGAGACTACCTTCCGACATTACACAAAATCACTCCATCTGAATTTTTATAGGCAGTACTTTACCCTTACTTTCCTCTAAAGTTTGGATAAGATCAGGACCTGATAGCAATTACGTTATACAGTGTGAGTCAAACAAAAGTTTAGACCTAGAAAATCATCTATGGACAGTAAATTATTATACATGTTATATGAAAGAGTGTTTCATCTCGACTCATTTGGTATCATTTGTGTGTGGTATATTTTCACGCTTGGATGAACAGGAGATATTGTAATAAGAGAGTGCAAAAATCGACTTGTGCCAAAGTAATACATGTGATGTGATGTTTGAATAAAACAATTGGGCTTTGGGTATTAATTCGTCTTTGCAGATCCATATAACATCCCTAACAAAATAAATCATGCCACACATATGACAATTTTCTGAGTGTAATTTTTTTTTGACTCAGACGGTATAATCATATTATAATTATCAAATAGTAGTATCTGTCTACATGCTCTGGTCCTTTTTCCCCCAATCAACAGGCGCGAAGGTATGACACTGCGCAATGAATACATGGATATGTAATTTGTTTTTCCTACAAGCGAATTCGACAAAGTTAACAAGGTAAATATTTGGATGGCCTGTTTAACACGCAAGAACTACTCGAAATAAAATAACACCTTTACGGTGAGGTGCTTCTGAAAAAGGAATACAGCGAAGTACATGGTGTATGATTCGTATTTTTCTAAATCACCGTGCAATCATAATTGATGAAATGACTTTTTGGCTTTAGATATACGGTATCTGCATCTATACAGTCTTCACTGATAGTGGTAAATAGAAGGACGTAAAATGTGTCCAAAATGTGGTTACATAAAATTACCAACATCTGTGAGAGTTGTGATGATATCATTATTATTAGTAGTAGTGGTGGTGATGGTATTAGTTGTAGCAGTAGTAGTAGAAGTAGTAGTAGTAGTAGTAGTAGAAGAAGTAGTAGTAGTAGTCGTAGTATAAGTAGTAGTAGTAGTAGTAGTAGTAGTAGTAGTAGTAGTGGTAGTAGTCGTAGTAGTAGTAGTAGTAGAAGTAGTAGTCGTAGTAGTAGTAGTAGAAGTAGTAGTGGTAGTAGAAGAAGTAGTAGTAGTAGAAGTAGAAGTAATAGTAGTAGTAGTAGTAGTAGTAGTAGTAGAAGTAGAAGTAGTAGTAGAAGTAGTAGTAGTAGTAGTAGTAGTAGTAGTAGTAGTAGAAGTAGTAGTAGTAGAAGTAGTAGTAGTAGTAGTAGTAGTACTAGTAGTAGTAGTAGTAGTAGTAGTAGTAGTAGTAGTAGTAGAAGTAGTAGTAATAGTAGTAGTAGTAGTAGTAGTAGTAGTAGTAGTAGAAGTAGTAGTAGTAGTAGTAGTAGTAGTAGTAGTAGTAGTAGTTCTCAGTGGGAATGATAATTATCATGTACACCCATTTGGAAGGTGGGTAGAGGATCCCCTTGTCATTCTCGAATAAGATCCCCTCTCTCTCTCTCTCTCTCTCTCTCTCGTTATCTCACTCTCTTTCCATCTCTATCTCTCTGTCTCTCTCCTTTCCTAAATAAGCCAGTAGACTATTTAGAGATTGTACTCTACAACTAAACACCTCGGCATTGGAGAGTTTAACAACGTCTGGAAATCTACTAAAGATTCACGATCGACTTAAATGCAATTCTTCTTAAAGGAATTAAGGGAGCTTCATGTTCTTTAAAGGTATAGTTATTACAGCCGCTCGAAAGCTCGAGAACAAAAAGTATAATATGGCTCCCAACAAAGGTTAATGTTCGCCGCTGATTACAGTTAAAAGCAATGTGTCATTTTATATTGCGTCAATAAACAATACCTGTGCCAATTAACCCTGTGAAAGCAATGCGTCTATGCATGCGTCAGTGTATTAAGGTCCAATTTATTGTCGCCCCAAGGCTTCTAAGCTATGGGACTTAGATAGATAGAAAGATAGATCCAGCGATGGACCTATTGTATTAAGGAACGAACTCTGTGCAGTGGTGTACTGATGAACTATGGGAGGGCATTACAAGACACTGTCTTACTAAAGAGCCCGAAAAGACAGGCGAATACAGGTGATAGATGTTGCTTTAGTTGACAGTTAGTCATTGAAATGTCTGCGCTTTTTCATTTTTTGTGTAATTTCACTTTCGCATGACGCGTCAATGATGAGGACGGAGTTTCTTGTCCGCTACTACCAGTTGCACACGAGGCGTAACTCCGTTTGCGTCAATACCTACGCCAATGAAACATGTAGAAGCTATGAGTTCATGCATGCGTCAGTGCCCACGCCAGTAAGGCATTGAAATGTCTATATTTTTCATTTTTTTCAGTCACTCATTGTGTAATATCTATGTTGCATGGAGCGTCAATGCTCGCGGCTTGCATTGACGCAGTCATATATACATCATGAATATGACATCGTGTGCTTAAGCAGAGAACAGGTTTTAGGGTGAGGATAAGCTTTTTTTTCTCTCTCAAGAGGTATATATGTCATTTGAATAAATTTGTCATATGATGTTTCAATATCCTTAGTTTACGTGCAAAAGAATTGAATTCCCTCTCTCGGGCGAAAGTCAAGTATCTATCGTTAATCCAAGTAGATCCATTAATCTTTTTCCTGACACTAATGTAAGGAGCATGTTTGTTATTAACGACAAAAAATAGTACCCATAATCAGAATCAGTCGCCATTGTCCTCCAATCAATGAATGCAAGGTGTTTTTGTTAACGTTTTGTTAACGAAGGAGATCCATTAATCTTTCTCCTCACATAAATGTACGGAGCATGTTGTTACTAACGACAAAAATCAGTACCCATAATCAGAATCAGTCGACATTGTCCTCCAATCAATGAATGCAAGGTGTTTTTGTTAACGTTCTTAAAGAAGATATAAGGGGCGTTAACTTTGGATTATGTGATTGTATGACTTTTTACACTAAAGAATGGTCCAACTGATCCAGCTTTCAATGGACTATTGAATAAGAAAAGGACGAGAAAATCAAAGAAAACAACGAGATCAACTTAATGGGTGGATTTACATGTACGCTACGTCACTGTGATAGAAATATATTATATAACTTGGTCAGTGGAACAGCAACTCTCTATATTCACCTACAAACTGACTCTGAAGGACTCCGGTTCAAACCTGAGTCACACATTTCGGATAGTGACGTTAAAAGTCGGTCCCAATTATTAAAGACGTACACAATTATATCGGATTAATACACGTCTGTACAAGAAAAAAGAGACACACGAAGCCAGGTAAGGGATAAAAACAAAATCACCCTCTGGCCTCGTCCTTTTGAAAGACAACAAAATCATTCCATTTATCATGTATCATTGTTCAATCATTTGTTATTGTTTATTTGTATTATTCATGATTATCTGATGTATTTACAATGTACCTGTTTATTTCGTGATTATTTGTCATTCCCTTTTTAGTTAGTTAAGCATGTAAGTTGCATATCTGTTCCAATTATATGGTAGTTTTGGGTTTGTTTTAGTTGTTTATATTTTGATGATGTGATATAACAATGATTAAATTGGATTTGATCTGATTGGGACTACCGCACAAACACACTTACACGATTTCCACACTGCCGATTCCAAATCAACCGATCACTCCGGATTGCAACAAAAACTCACCTTTTCTATTCTGCAACCAGTCACGCAAACATCAACCCTCAAATGCGGAAATCACCTTCCCGAAGCAACCCGGGTGTACCACTAGAGCGTTTCGATGGCGCCTCCGTGCAATGCACTAAGTGCAAGCAATGTGATGTCCTCGATTAACAGGGAATATTCCTCGTTGTGTCACTCCTGCGTAGAAAAAGTCTCCTTAGATTACAATCTTTCGTTGGATTTGTTTTCCTGCAAGGTCTCCATCAACGACTGGATATCCGTAATTAACTCTTCTTAAGTCCTATTGCATATACCACAATGACTCTCTACTACGTTGTATAACAGTGTAGGATATGAACGGTGGTAACCACCGCACCGTACCATCAAATACCGTGCACTTAGGTGCGTGCATTCTACCGTGTTAAGGCGACACGTAGAAAAAGGCATATTTTCCCCAAAATCGTCCACTTCTATTATTCAATGTCATCAGTAACACGGTTAGTGACTCCATACAAAACAACCAGGGTTTTATTTGACTATTTCTTTTTCACCTTTAGAAAGGTAGCCTATGGTAGAGCGAAGGTGCATTCATGCAAAATCTGTTCCTTCCTTAAAGGGGGAGGGGGAGAGGGGGGGTGGGGTATCTCACTGAGCGGCAAATGCTGCGAACGTAGCGAAATTGGGGTTTCGTCAGGGTTCGTAAAAGGTTGCAAGAAAGTTCACCGACAGTTTTCCTTATCGCAAACAGCTTTTCTTGTCGTTTTGCGAATTTATTTTTCCGCAAACAGTTGCAATTATTTGCAAAACAGTCGTAAGCGTCAAACCTTTGCAAACGGTTTTAAACGGTGTCGCTGAAGTTCTTGTTGATTCGCCAATGCTAGCGACCACGTGACTATATGGTTCTTATATAAAATCGACCCATTGAGTACCAGGAGTTAGCAAAAGGTCCTAAACATTCACAAATAGTGGCAAAGGATTGGCAAGTAGTTGCTAATCTTCTCAAAAACTGTCGCTAACATTTGCTTACAGTCGCTAATATAATCGCCAACTGCCTTTCGCAAACACTCGCTCAAATACTGCTAATTGTTGCTAAATGTCGCAGAGGCAAACCGTGATTGTCGCTAACATTCGTCAGAATAGTTGGCGAATCCAAAATTCGCAATGTTCGTAAGCATTCGCCGCTCAGTGAGATACCCCCTTTATTTCTTCCCCCTCTCTCTCTCTCTCTCTTTTTCTCTATATAGTTCTTCCCATCTCTTCACTTCTATCCAGAAGTTTTACAACATATAATTCGTGAGAAAAAGAAATTTCTAGATATCTCCTTTTCTTCCTTTTATTTCACCTCATCCTCACTCCTTCTCTTCTTCCTCTTCTTCTTTTTCCTTTTTCTTCTTCTTCCTTATCTCTCTTTCTCTCGGTAAAGTTCATTGCATTCATTTCCCCAGGTATATGATTTTGTGCCTCTTCTTTGCTTTCTCTTTTTTTCTCTCATCCCTTCTCTCTCCCTCTCTATCTCTGTTGTCGTGAAAGTATAGACTCCGCTTGTTTTCCTCATATCTTCCTATACTTAGAGGCTACTGATATAAGCACTCAAGGAAATCGTTCGATCTTCCAAAAAACATAACACGTTTCCCAATAATTCTTCTCACAATAGGGCTATTCATGGGCAGCTATTTATGCATTAATGGCCGGATACAGGCGAGTACGCAGTGGGGTGGTTTTGGGATTAACCCCCCCCCCCTTTTAAGTTTTTTGTTGTTGTTGTTTTGTTTTTTTTAATTATACCAATGGCTGACCTAAAAAACCTCTTACCCCCCCTCCCCGGTTATTCAGCGATTGGCTGAGTCGTTGCGAAATTTTGGGCCCGATTTTAACCCCCCCCCCCCTTTAACAAATCCTGCGTACGCCACTGGCCGGATAAGTAGGCATCTTTTGGAAATATCCCTTGGAACCTAAATTAGTAGAGAGAAGTAGTAAATCGTTTGGTAACGTCATTGGTTTTTTTTTTTTAACCCTTATCATTTCCTTTTTACAGTATCAGATCCACATTATATCAGGTATATTATAAGTACTTGTATTATCCCTAGATTATTAAATTCAAAGGTATAACATCAAAGACATTATTACCTGTTAAATTGTGGAAATTATCATGACATCATAATGTATGATCATGATTATGATGATTATTATTAATATTATTTGTATTATTATTATTATCTTTATTAATTATAATTGTTTTTATTATTATTGTTATTAAAATCATTAATACCGTCATCATTCTTGTTGTTGGTGTTGTTCTTTTTTTTTGGTTCTTGATGAATTATTTACGTTGTTGTTTTTTGTTATGATTATTAAAATAATTATCATAATCGTCATCAATATTCATCTAATTCATTTTTTCGTGTTTGCTTATCAGACTTGTTAGTGGTATCAAGTCCTAATGGCTCTGAAAATGTGTTTCTTTTCTAAAGATGTTTGAAACCGAACGATGGCTCCACAAAATACCCCCCCCCCCCCCTCTCGGTCAGAGAATCCCGTATCCACCTCTATTCTATCAACTTCATAGCTCTCTCTCTTTCTCTCTCTCCATCTCTTTCTCTCTCTCTCTCTCTCTCTCTCTCTCCCTCTCTTTGTCCCTCTCTCTATTCACTCTCTGATAACGCTCTCTCTCTCTGTCCCCCTCTCTATGCACTCCCTGATAATGTTCTCTGTCTGTGTCTTTCTCTCTCTCTCTCTCTCTCTCTCTCCCTCTGTCTCTATGTATCTCTCTCTCCCTCTTTCTATATGTATATCTCTCTCTCCCTCTTTCTCTATGTATCTCTATTTCTCTCTCTCTCTCTCTCTTTGTTTTTCTCTCTCTAATTTTATCTCTCTGTTTATCTCTCTCTCTCGCTCCCTCTCATCCTCCCCCTCCTCCTCCATCCAACCAACCACCCATCAATCCGTCTTGTTCTAGCAATACTCCCCATCACTCCACAAACCAAATGATAATGACTCTCATCAGGGCGTCGATGTGTTCCGTTCCGACTCATTCGTGCTAGGTAACGACACCTGAGCCAAATTACACATCCATCTTGTGCCTCGCTTTGATTTTATCGGAAGGGGTAGAACGAGGTGAACGAATAAATTAAGATTTTGAGGGGTAGAGAAAAAGCAATATTTCTGGCAAGTACACAGATTGCATCTACACTCTAACAAAATTATCATATTGATCCGGCCTGGATAGATATCGCGAATGCACTTCAACATTGAACATTTGGGCATATATTTGTGTTTTTTGCGAATTTAGGTTGAAGTATTGTCATCTTAACCTCTGAAGGCAATATGTTAACAATGTTGAATGGATATTTTGCACCCCAAACCCTTGAGCCGCAATTTACCACTACCGGTTTATATATTTAAAAACGTCCCTTATTAGTAGGTATAGCTCACCAAAAATAAGTACAATAAACACATGTTATTTGATGATTGCAAATGATCAAGCTTTATGAAAGCTTCAAAAAACAAAAAACAGAATTGAAATCGACGGTCAATGCGTTGTGATTTTATACCATTTTTTGATATCGCAAAATTACCGAAAAACCTGCCAGAAATGGTCAAATTGGCAAAAATTGCAAAATTCGACAAAGTTGACAACTTAATTCATCACTTTCTTGGACACAAATAATATATTAAATTATCAGACACTAAAATATCATCTTTGTGGTAAAAAAAATTCCTATATCTATTACCGTTTTGAAAACAGAAGCAAACAAAATAAGTAATTTTTGCCATTTCAGTTTGCGAATCTGCAGATATGAAAAAGTTCGTCTAATTAATATGCGCATTTGTAATCAAATCAAAACCGAACATGATACATCAATGAAACCTATTTATATCAGACAGGTATGGAAATATATATATATATAATTTTTAAAATTATGAATATTCATCAAATATGCAAATTAGGTCATTTCAGCTAATTATATATATAGAAAAGTCAAACTGTTCATTCTGTTGGCATTTTTTAAAATCATATATTTATAGATCATATTTACACCAAATATTAACATTAAATTCCAAATATTTTTGCAATGCCAATAAAATATGGCGATGGAAATAATTTGGATCACCGTTACAGCTATTTCCTCATATGTTTCACAAATTATTCAGAAAAACCGAACAAATGATAAGAATCTGCAGACTTTCAGCTACATCACAGTATAGTTTCTTTAAAAAAAATGTCAGATTTGAGGATTTATGACGATTTTCCGAGAAACCATTCAATTTAACAGACCATAACATTCCACAGGGACTGACTTTCAGAGAAAAACAAAGTTTGGTGACGTCAGTATAGTTGTGGCTACCTTGAGTATAAATAACAAATTGATTTAATGAGTGAAACACATGCGGATATTGCATTTTTGTAGGGATGTTTTATAAATTGAAGTGCATTTTCACCACGCAGAATAACAGTCAATGGGCGATCAGCGGGGCATTGTCACACATGGCTGTAAAGACAATATTCTAATTAATAATTTAACATATTTCCCACATGCCTATAACAATGAAACTACACAGAATTGTAGTTAAAGGTATGCTTGAAAGATATGTGAAATAAAAAGTTAAAAATATTGTTCAGTTTTCTTTTAAATAAATTTACGAAAATTGCAATTTCTACCAACTGACTGCTGTTGTGTGTGTGTATGTGCATGGGGCAGACTGTGTGCACAGGCAGTGTGATCACCCTATTATTAGTGGACAAATCGCATAAATATTATGAAATAATGCGTTAAGAGCAAGGAATTAAACTGTATCAAACGTGATTGAAAAAGTAGAGCACGAAAGTCGTTAAAATAAATGATTACTGCTGTGGAAGGCTGAACGCATGCTCTAACGCTCTCATGATTATAGTGTATTACGCCTCGCAGTAACGTCTATCCGTCCGCGAAGGTTACACTCTTAAACTCTTTAGTATACTTTTGAATACACCACCATCTACAATGCAACCCCCCCCCCCCCCGATGAAAGAATACGATTACCAATCTAAAAACTCACATCAGCACTGAGAGGCAAAAATAACGTTTGGCAGATTTTATGTTGACTTTGAGGGTATATAAGTTGAACGGGGCACAGTAACAAAACTGGAGGCACATTTTCTTTGCATGTTTCATTCGTCTGGAAGCAGAAGGGCTTTAAGTTTGTGTTAAACTATGCAAGTTAATTCCCTCTGGCTTCAAACATACCATTTATGCCTATAAAAAAATTGGTTTCCTTTATTTTGTGGCTGTTATAATTTATTTATTTATAATTATACTGTATATGTTATAAGTTTGGTCGCCCATATAGGTTCATTTCCTGAGGCTGCGACCACGTTAGAACTCTAGCTTAAGATGGCTGTCTCCTGCATTTTTCAATTTTGAAATAACTTGTCAAAATATGTGTTTTTTGAGAGGTATTATAACTATTTAATTGATTTTTATTATGATACGATTATGTATGTAATTTGACTTTTGTTGATAATACATTATGTACCTACTTTGTATATTGCTTTGTATTATGTTGAAAATCGCAGAAATAAAATAAATCAAACAATTTAAAGATAAAGACAAGTTATGGTCATGCGATTGCATTGTGAAAGAAACGTTGTGGAATCGATCAGAAAAGGTTGATCATCTAGCATATAAGTATTGGTGTGTACTGCAAGGTTCTGGAATCATCAAAATGATAAGAAATTTGGCCCAGTCTTCATAAATTTCAAGCACCGGCCGTACACAGAAAGATGTATATGGGACTATACGCACACGTGCGCGACACGTGCGTTTATCTCTCACAGACCATGTAGATAAACTAATTTACCAAATATATCAATTAGTAGGCGGTTTCCCGGCAAATTTTTTATCATCATGTATTAGTCAAAACATATTCTTCCACATGATTGGTAATAAGAGCTTCCATTTCATTTTGTGAAAATTGGGGCGTTTCCAATACTGGTCTTTACCTTTAAGGTATACCACAAAGGTTTTTTTTTAAACGGGTGATTGAGCTGGTTGTGCCCTCCCCCACCCCATCCGCAACGACCTCGCCCAAAAGCTTCCGATATATGCACTCGTAAACGAGCCCGCATATAACTTCCATGCTAGCTGAACGTGTGGACGATTAGGGATGGGCCTGGCTACATGCCTGACGTTCGTCATCAATCTCGTTATGTGACAGATACGACGAGTTCGTGAAATTGGACTACTATCTCGATACATGGTAACCAGTTTATAATTATGATGTTTAGAGTTTCAAGACATAATTCAAATCAGATCATGAGCATAATTTGAGGTTGGAATGCACACGTGTACTGTAGAATTTACGATCATACGGTTATCAACGTCATACTGTTAGTTGTGTTTTTTCTTTCATTCGATGCACACTTTAATAATACTTATTTACTTCCACTTTTTCAACTGTTCTTGCTCGTTTCCACAACCGTTTAGATTTTGTTGGAAATATTTTAGATATCATTTTCATTATTTTCAATAGGATTATTAATTAGGTGGTCTGTCGATGACAGATCACCTATTGATTTCGCTAGAATTTTCTTTATTCTTTCTTTCTTTCTTTCTTTCTTTCTTTCTTTATTTTTATTTCTTCCGTACACTTTTTTGTGCACACGTTTACTCGAAATCGACATGGTCAATTTCCTTTGAATTTCTGTCAGTCATCAGGCCCTATAATATCAAGTTCCTAAAACCTTTTTCAAGGTCATGGGGTCATCGTGACGTCATCCAGGCGCCATTTTGTAAAATTCAGGTCATTATCATATCTCGATAACGAGTCATCTAAAATCAACCATATTTGGTATACATCAACTTCAGGTCAAAGGTCAACGAAAAATGTCAAAAAATTCCGCGCGCGCACCTCGACGCGCACGTACGCGCGCATTACAATTTTAAAATGGTCAAATTCGTTCTGAATTAATTTTGCATACGTTTCAGGTCATTTTAAGCATTTTCAAAATTTGCGCGCGCGTAATTATGCGCGCGCGTTTCCGCGCGTATCCGCACGTCCTGGCATTTTGCAACATAGAATCGCCAAATTTTTTCTGTTATCATATTTATTACATTTTTCCAAGCATTTTGATACCTTGTTTACCTTTTTCCGACCAGTAATACCGCAATTAGCGGCTGTCAAAGTTGAACGCACGCGCCGACCTGCGCTATCTGTATCCACAATACATGGGCAAAAACATGCCTATACAAAATTCATTTTAACTCTTCAGAATGGATAGATAACCCCCAATTTCTTTCATATTTAAATAGATTATGAGTTGGAGATATGATTTCATGTCTCATTTGACCCTCAATTAACTCATTTCAATTTGCATATTATGACGTCAGCAGATTTTTGGAAAATTGATTGTATCTCTGTAAATATTGATTAATTTTCTTTCAAATTTTGATATGTTCTACCTGAGAATATTCTCTACAAATGCAGTTACCATGATATTTCATTTTGACAATGGTATCATGGCGTATTTTTGCGATTAAAGGAGGCATGTCAATTTTTCACATTTTGCGTGTATTCTCTATGGGACATGACTTTTTCTCAAAACTGGATTCTACATTCTCGTCTTTCGCGAGCAATATCTCCGTCGTTTTATCTTTGTTTACGCTGAGCTTCGAGTATGTTGTAGCTGAGACAATAAGCTATCATAAGTGTGCCCTTTATTTCCCAATCAGATGCCGGGATCATGCTCATATTTCACTTCCAAAGTGGGATTTGAGAATTCCATTTTCCGTTTACGTGTAATCTCTATGGGAAATGTTTTGGTATATCGGTAACGCACTTGACTTCCGACCTCGAGGTCCCTGGTTCGAGTCCGGGATTCTCCAACAATTTCTTTTCTTCACTTTTTTTTCTTTTTGACCTTTCACTGTACCATCTCCTTTGAATATTAAAACACGTACAATCGCAAATATGTAATAAACAACCATATTTACTTTATTATTACCCTATTATCACTTGATCCATTACTTTTTGCGTGCAATCCTTATGGGAGATGACTTTTTCTCAAATCTGGATTCTACAAAATCTTGTCTTTTGCGAGCAATATCGCCGTTATTTCGGCTTGATTTTTGTAGATTTTTGAGTATGTTGTAGCTGTGACTATATACTATCTAAATGTTCTCTCATTTTTGTCAGTCTGATGTCATCATGGTCTGTTGATGATAATCATCAACATCATCATGATCATCATCATCATCATCATCGTCATCACCATTACTATCATGATCATCATCATCATCATCATGATGATCATCATTGTTTACATGTCTATATAACTTCTCCCTTTCTCAATAAAGTAAATATTATAATCTATCATAAGACTTGAAGACAGACCACCTTAATCGTCCTCGTGACGATTTAAATTCTAGTATTATTATTATTATTATTATTATTATTATTATTATTATTATTCAATTGTTATTATTGTCATTATTAAAATGTGTTATTATTATTATAATCGCTATTATCATCATCAATATAATTTATATCATTATTATCATTGTCATCAGCATCAATATTATAACCCTCTGGAGCCCCGCACTTTCATATTTTCCTTTCCAATTGTACGCTTTACATAACTTACGAGTAACTTCAAGCAAACCAAAGTGATGTAATACGTATTTCATGCAATTTTTTTATCGAAAATACCTATGAATTATTCTTATTTGTATCATGTATTATATATATGAAATATTATATATGAAAGATGAAAATAAACAGAGGCTTGCACCGTGAACATCGATTGTTTGAAAACTGTGGATTTCATTTAGCCACCGATTCGTCTTCATTTTAGGTTTACTTTCCTTTCCATAATGCAACTGTGATTAAAACCAAATAATAAAAAAAAAATCCTTGTCAAAGAATGTTCACTCATTTCAATTCATTTATTTATTCAACCATCGAAATATATATACAATCAAAATAAGTAACAATAAAAAAAAAAGGAAGCGCAAAATGCGATTTCTTTTTTTCCCTCGTATGTTTGGTCCCCCCTCACTCTCTCTCTCTCCCCCTCTCTCACTCCCTCTCTCTCTCTCTCTTTCTCTCTCTTTCTCACTCCCCCCTCTCTCTCTCTCTCTCACTGTCTTACTCTCTCTCTCTCACTAGCACTCTCTCTCACTCCCTCTCTCTCTCTCTCTTTTCCCCCTCTCTGCCCCCCCTCTCTCTCTCTTTCTCTCTCTCTCTCTCTCTAGGCTCCCTCTCTCTCACCCCCCCCCCTCTTTCTCTCTTTCCCATTTGCTTCTTACACAATTCTTGGACTTGTGTCCCGTTCCCCCTCCCCCTTCCCAGCCAGAAAGTCAAGATTCGCCTCTCATTATTATACCATGATTGATCTATCAATACGATAACTGAATCAATCTTCTTTATCGACCCGCATCATTGCATTGTCAGTCATTTTTACGTTGCAATGTGTATGGCCTATTAGTGATGATAATTAATTGTAATTGGATATTACGCAACAAGTTATTGCTCATAACGAAAGAAGATACTGCTGATTAAAATTCGGTCCCGTTCAGCCTGCACATCACGTACGCGGTAATTTGACCCGCAAGGCAAGATCTGAAAATGTGATAAAATTTAATTTTCTCTTCCTGGTCGCAGATTCGGGGAAGTCCACTCCAAAAAAAACTTGTTTTCAATAGAAGTAGACAAATCAGACAAAAACCAATCAAAACAAGTTTGAGCAAAATCGGATAACTAATAGGAAAGTTATGAATTCTAAATGACATGAAAAAACTTTGGAAATCACAGGACAAATTGGCAACTCACTCATGAGTCTGTGACGTCATTGCCTCACTATCCACTAATTTTTTATATTTTTATATTGATAATATAAATTTCCCATTTAACCCTAATAAGGCCGGGCTATTTGAAGTCTTACTACGGCCGGGGGGGGGGGGCCATTATGGCCCCCCCCCCCCCTAAGAGATCGGCCGTGAAACGGCCGATCTCCGCGAAAATTTGCACACATGTCAAGTGAAGTGTATAGAACAATATGATAATTTCAATTTTTTGAAAAAAAACCCTCATTTGCATATTTATGGTAATTTATGCAAATAACGTCATAAAATCAAATTTTTACCCATAAATCCTATATTATTCATATTTAAGCATTCTTTTTCACTACATATGTTTATTAGACCATTTGAAACAATAATACGACAAAATAAATTGGAAGAGCCAGCTTATTCCTTATGTTATCTCTTGTTTTGATAATTTCTTATGTATTTCATTGTTTTTTTAACCTATTTATGTTATTGTGTTTTTTTTTTTTCATTTCTTCCTACAATTCAACTATTTTGACTCCCAAAACAACCACCTAAACTTTAAACAAGACCCAATAACCAATGTTTGATCAATTTTTAGGAAAAAATGACATTTCCATATGTTTTGTACACAAATCACAAAAATGAGCGATTTTCGGGCTGACATGCAAAGACAAAAGGTCACGTGACCTTGTAACTATAGGTCCGATTTTTTTTTTTTTTTTTAAAGATGCGCAAGACTCTAAAGAAAAAAGTCAGCGAGCGACGAGGCGCCATCCATATGCGTTCTCGAACAATCAGAAAAATTGTGGAGGGGGGGGGGGGGGCCATAATGGCCCCCCGGCCTTATTAGGGTTAACCTCTAAGAATATTATTTCTTCACACCAGCATCAAAGTTATATTGATAGTAATATGTTTTTTGTGTGGGTGCACAAATATAGAGTAATTTTTTCTCAGTTAAACCATGAAAAATGTGAACTTTGATAAACTATTTATATAAAAATCAATAATTCTGAGTATATGATATTCAGAAAATAGTATCAATTCTTCAAAGTTTATAACAGACTTTGTGAAATTTCTTGTACGCAATATGATACAAATTATATAACCTGTGCAAAGGCATGGGGAAATCAATTTTTGGGGGATAAAAAGGGAAATTACTGGGATCAAAATACATGTATATAAAGCAATTGATATATAGTGAGGACATGACGTCACAAACTGATGACTAAAATGGCAATTTGTGTGGTGATTTCCATTGTCCCATACTTTTTCAAAAATTCATACAATTACTGGATTATATTTTGACTGTGCACTGATGCAGGCCTGGGAGTGAAATATTAAAGCTTTAATCAGTTCTGTTCCGTTTACTACGTCCGTTCATGATAATAATAGTAATAATAGCTCGTTTACCTCGTCTTGATTTGAAATACTAATTTTGTGGTCCATTGCCCAGTGGTGTTAGGTAGACCTACGTCAATTATTTTATTCACCATTCCTCGCATTAATAATTTAAAGATAAGGGTGAGTTCTGGTCATCCGATTGCATTGTGAAAGAAAAAGTGTGGAATGGATCAGAAAAAGTTGATCATGTAGCATGTAAGTATTGGTGTCTACTGCAGAGTTCTGGAGTCCTCAAAATCATAATAAATTTGGCCCAGTCTTGGTAAAGTAACAAGTACTGTACACAGAAAGATGTATATGGGACTACAAAAATGTTGTCGGGGCTACTTACCTTGATTTCCTAACCTTTCTATGCTCATTACTCAGCCAGTATTTTCGACCAAAAGTGTTTGGCAAATGACATTTATTTGTAATCTTCAAAATTCAGTGTAATTTTCGTTTGATTCTGTGAGATTTTTTTAATTTTTAAAACCAGAACTCACCTTTATCGTTAATAATAATAATAATAATAATAATAACAACGTTTTATTTACCCAGGGTAGCCACTTCAGTTATGAAACTGCTCTTCCAGCGGGCCCTGCATAACATAATATGTTATTACTACCCTTCTCCAATCTAATATGCTGAGCTCCTAGCTAGAAGGCAAAGGTCCCATTGTTATAAGTCTTTGGTATGACTCGGCCGGGGTTCGAACCCACGACCTCCCGTTCATGAGGCGGGTGCTCTAACTACTGAGCCACCATGACCGGTAAGTAAGCTGAAAGGGTCTAAAGGGTTAATTTTACATCCGATTTGTGTATCGTACGTCAGTTCAAAGCAAGCAGGGCTTTAACTATGTGTTAATTGTCCGAGTAGCTTTTGGCTTCTGTCAGATGACTGTTTTTGATATTTCACAACTTTTATGTACCTTTTGATACTATGTGAAGGCGAATTACTCTCTCCCTCCTCTGTCTTCCCTTCTTTCTTCCTGGTTGTCATCTTGTTCGTTGGCCCTCTGCTTTACGTTATACATCGTCAATTACTACATAAACTTATGTTAACATATGACAATGCTTAAGCTATGGTCACAAATCAGAGCAGCGACCGACCGATCAGTAGCCTGCTCGGTCGCTGCTGGAATTAGGCATCGCCCAGCGATTAGGTCGGTGCCCGGGCGGCGACCGCCCAGGCACCGAGCGTATTTTGGGCGGCGAGTGAAAAGTGAGCAGGCGCCGCCCAAATTTTCAGTCCGCGCTAAAACTTCAGCGGCGACCGAGCGATGCCCTAAAAACGAGCGGTGCCTGGGCGGCCGCCGCTCGGTGGCCGGGCAGCCGCCGGGCAGATTATTGGTTAAAAACTCGCCGCTCGGCCGCCGAGCAGGCTACTTTTGGGTAATGTGACCATAGCATAACAAAAACATAAATGTCTCATTGTATGAGTATTTCACTATTGTAATGAGGGAGTTTAGGCCATGAGCCGAGGCCTGTTTTCTTGCTTAGTTTTTGAATTCCGTGGTCTCCGTCTGGGAAGTACCTACAAAATGTATTAGATATCTTGGAAATGTGTATCTGAAACAAAAATGACATGTTCCAATGTTTGAAACTTGCTTCAAGCCGTGTTTATGGCTACTCATGTTATAAGCATATATTATTAGGTGTTCTAAACTTAGGCTGATTTTTATATATGCAATCAGGTGTTAGTTGTTAGGTATTAGGTGTTAAGTGTTATAGGTTAACATTCTTTATTATGTCGCAAGGGACCAGCACCAAATATATAGAAATATATAAGACATGCCGATACAACGAAAAGACAAGATAGGTTTCATTATAGTTGTTTGTCAAGATCCATAAAAATAAAGATGTCCGATTACATAATTATCCAACTACGATTTAATACATGTATTACGCAAGTACAAATAACACATTTGTTGTAATAAATGTTTATGGTCTTATAGTCATAACATTATTGCTGGTACGTATTAGTTATTTTGTTGCACTTGTTGAATAGGTTGAGGTCATAGCTTAAAGAGAAGGTTGAGATCTGGGAAGAGGTGAAAATCATTTGTGAGCGTTATCATTGTTTTATGCAAGTGTGGAAGAACATCAGATAAAAATGTTCCCTGAAAAGCATGACTCTTCAAATGCCTTATTATTCTAAATATGGCCTGTAACATCATAACAATCGAGACGGATTTTTGTGCCACTTGTTCGTGTAGTCCCATATACATCTTTCTGTGTACAGTGCTTGTAACTTTACCAAGACTTGGCCAAATTTCTTATCATTTTGATGATTACAGAACCTTGCAGTACACACCAATACTTATATATGCTAGATGTTCGACTTTCTGATCGATTCCACAACGTTTCGTACACAATGCCATCGCATGACCAGAACTGGATCTTATCTTTAAAGCCTATCTGCACTAGTTTGGTCAGGAGGGATTATACATCCCTGCATGGTCACTGGCAGGTGGTTATCTCATCAAATCAGCTCGCAATTGACATAAGAAAAAGAGGATCACGGGGGACCAACGGGTACCGCTTAGGCATTGTTGGCTGTATAGAGGGCGCAAGCAGCTACAAGAAGTGCAGTCCCGCTTTAAATCGATAAATGTCATTTTTAGACATTGGTGTATGCCTTGACATTGTGATTACATTATTAGGATGGTTCCAATATTTGTTTCTCTCTTCAAATGGTCCAAGATACTGCTTAAGCGTCATACATGTACGTTAATCCTGAAGGGGTTTAAGCACAATCTCATCATGAAAGACTAAAGAAAAAAAAGACTGGAAAAACTTCCTACTTTCGCTGCTTTCCACAGGAAGCAGATAGGTGTTGCTGCATCCATGACGCCAATGGCGACGGGGTTGCAGCGAAATGAGCAAGTTTCCTGCGAGTTCTGTCATGTTCATTATGTATTTGTGGGTTTAAAAAAATAAAAAACATGTATAAACATAAAGTCCACCATACACCATACAACTACGTACTACCTACACTCTAAAAACTGAAATGTTAAATCACCATTTAAAAGGGACGAGGAGTGACCACTCTTTCAAAATGGTAGATTAACACTTTGAACATGCTGGATCCAACACTATAAAGGTTGAATCCAGCATGTTAAAAGTATCAATCTGACGTTTTAA
This sequence comes from Strongylocentrotus droebachiensis, assembly GCA_035222895.1. Lineage (NCBI taxonomy): Eukaryota > Metazoa > Echinodermata > Echinoidea > Camarodonta > Strongylocentrotidae > Strongylocentrotus > Strongylocentrotus droebachiensis. The sequence goes on along the minus strand of JAVYIG010004580.1, from coordinate 2,438 downwards.
AAGAGTGGTCACTCCTCGGCCCTTTTAAAAGGTGATTTAACATTTCAGTTTTTAGAGTGTACCCGAAATCCGAGTATCGATTATCGAAGAAATCATTGTTACGAAAGATATGTTTATTTGAACAAACATGATGTACATTAATGGTATTCGAACTCTGAATCAGTTCTTCTACAGCCTTTTGAGTTACCCAATGGGCCGAAACATCTTTCAAACTATGAGAAAACACCTTCCTGACGAAGATGGCGACAGACTAGATTTACAGGAAAAACGTGATTAATGGCACCACAACGTCAAACAATGCACATAATACACCTATCAATTTACAAGAGTGTACACGCACCCGCTCAAGCACATCGCACACACCTTGATCCAGAGGCGACGCTCCGGGGTCGGGACAAAGGGCACAGTGCCCCAACCCTCGCTCTTTCAGGTACCCCAAACATGCCCGGTTTTAAAAAATACATAGGACAAGTGCCCCTTTTCCTTCATAAGATCCCCATCAGTTTCTCATGAATGTCCCTCTTACCTTATGTAAGTGAGCTATTAAATCCGAAAATATGAAATGTAAATATCCTTGTATTACTTGGGAAAGATCTGTAAGATACAACCAGGATGCATTATTATGTGCTGTATGCTTACACTGGTGTCACTTTAAATGTTTACATGTAGAGAGAGCATTCTTTCTTTCAAACGATGACTGGACATGTTCAAATTGTTATTTTAAAGAACTACCATTTTATAGATCTATAAGTGTAAATCATGATGGAGAAGATGAAATTACAAATAGCCTGCCTGATAACGTGAATGGCGAAAACTCGACGATTAAAAACAGCTCATCCGATAGACTCGAGAGAAGTAAAGACGATATACCTAATACAAGAGAATCACCACATATCGTAAATGACTCATCTGGTATTCGTCATTTCATTGAACTCGATGATACAGGAGAAAGGTCAATTATTGAAGAACAACACCAGAGACTTAATAATTGTAACGGTTTTAAAATAGCCCATTTGAATTGTGCGTCTTTAACTAAAAACATTGATGAAATCCGCATTTTATTGAAACGAACCAATATAGATGTATTAACCTTATTAAAGTGAAACTCACCTTTCTGATTTCTTTGATGATTCAGAAATTTCTTGTGATGGATATAGTATTGAACGAAAAGATAGAAACAGAGCAGGAGGAGGTAGTGCTACTTACGTAAGAGAAGACATTAATTACATTGTTAGGTCTGACTTTTCCGTTGAAAATTTGGAGTCGTTATAGAGATCAAACGACCATACTCTCGCCCTGTTATTATTGTTAACTGGTACAGACCACCAAACTCAAATCTTGCCATTCCTCAATCATTTGAGACGTTGTTAGAAAAATTTGATGTATTGAACAGTGAATGTATTATTCTGTGTGACATGAATTGTGATCTTTTGAAAACAGATAAAGCTCCTTATACGAAACATTTGGGTCAAATAATGGAAAGGTATAATTTCAATCAGTGTATTACTTCCCCGACTAGAGTTACACATAATATTCGTCAATTATTGATTCGATATGGTCAAATGAACGTGATAAAATTGGACAAGCAAGTGTTATTGAAATATCACTCAGTGATCACTATCTTGTTTATTGTACATTGGGGAAAACAAAAAGGCGTAAACAAAATGAACATAGGGACAAAGTAGGGAGAAACATGAAAAAGGTTGATGTTGAGAAATTAAAGGAAGACGTTGCTGCTTTTATCGCGGGATGTAATACAAAACATGAACAGTGTATTAGAGGCTTATGATTGTTTTGAAAAGACACTTTTAAGTATACTTGACAAACATGCACCTGTGCGCAAAAAGAGAATGATCAAAATAAAAAAGCGAAACAAACTGGTGATTCTGAGGATTGGAAAAGATATAGAGAATTACGAATTAAGGTTACTGCATGTATCCGTCAAGCAAAGAAAAATTACATCACTCATAGTGATACTGAAAGTAATTGTAAATCAGGAGATATATGGAAATCGTTGAAATGCTTAATGCCACAAAAAAATAATTCTGTGAAAATACCCCACATTGAAATAGAGAATAATATGATTGATGATAAAATATAAATAGCTGATTGTTTTAATTGTCATTTTATAAATATTGGGCAAACAGTTCAGGAAAGTATTGTGAGCCTTGATGATCATGGTTAAAACGATTCACACCCTGTTATGCCGTTTTGCCTGGAGATGGATTCCGTTCCGATCTAGTCAATGAAGAACAAGTTTTAAATGTTATTAATAACTTAAAAGATAAGAATGCCTGGGGTCCAGATAATGTACCAGCTGAATATTGAAAAATTATAATGACTAATATTCTCAAGCCTTTAACATATATCATAAATTTGTCTTTTGAGCAAGGTGTTGTCCCTCTACAATGGACAATTTCTCGTGTTACTCCAGTTTT